>JAOQMS010043594.1:0-11530 GCA_027563885.1 Erythroxylum longipes
TCCGATTCAATTCCCAATTTCTCTCAAAAATTCCAATGGCTCGATTCAAAATTTCTAAATTTCATATGCCTAAATTTCCAGTGCCATTGGACAATCATTTCTCTACCGAGAAACCTCTATTCTGTCTCTTAACAATTTTCTGGGTCCGGAAATGACTCCGAAAAATTCCCAGAAAATTTCTATAATTCTCTAAAAATTGAAAAATCACTATGCCCTCTCCGATTCAATTTTTCACTCACAAAACATATTTTGCAAAATTTCCCATTTCTTCACACTTATACCGGAAAAACGTCATGAATGCATGTATAAACATTTTTCATGTGCAACAAACACTGTTCACAAATGCATGAGCATGAGATGTGTTTTCCTAATTTCTCTGATTGATCTCTCATATACCTGTTTCCTTGGTCCGACCCGTTATACAGAAACGGGATGTTACATGATTAGTTGATTATCATCTCTTAATGCGAAACCTAACTAGTCAAATTCATTAAGAACAAGCAATTATAAGTTATCACACTAGTTCAGGATATCTCTATGTCTAAATCTAATGTGTTTATCTTCCTAGTGCGCAAATTATACTTCACCTCTCAATTCATCATATAATTCCTAAGATTGCATCTATGGTGATGAAGCATAGAAGTAATAATTAAGTTCAAGAAAGATAAATATAATTAAAGAACTTTCATTCACGACCAATCAATCCATAAAATATAAATCAATCTCTAAAATTAGGCTATATCCCTAACCCTAATTGGGATTTAGTTCAAGAACATGATAAAAGAATCCATACAAATAAAGATAATTAACATCCAAGAAAGAGTACAGAGAAGATTGAAAGAAAACAAAACAAAATTGCTTCCAATCTTGATTGAATCCTACTTGATCTTCTTCTTCTTGGCTTCCTTGGGTGCTCTCCTCTAGGTTAGGATAGGAGACTCCCTTTTATAGTCCTTAAAAATAAATATTTATAATGCCTTAGGATCAAAGAAACTCAATTTGAGTCAAATTGGGGAAGAAAAATTGCAAAATTGCGGGCCATGTCCGTTAGGCGGACCTTATGTCCGTTGGGCAGACATATGCTGTCTTTCGGAGCAAATTTCATTCCAAATGGCTTGTAAATGTTTGTTAGGCAAACGTCATGTCTGCTGGGTAGACCTTCTTGGGTTTTCCAGCTTTCCAGCTCTGCTCATGTCCATTTGGAGGGACATCATGTCTGCTGGGTGGATATAAACTGGACATCTACAAAAACTTACAATTTTGACTCTTTAGGAGGCAAAATCTCTCCTTAGAGTCTTCACGGAAGTTATAGAACTCAGAGTCCTTTTCGAAAGTGTACTTGAATGATCTTAATCCAACATCCACAGAGAAAGTTATGCCTCTTGCCCCAAAATCTATCTATTTGTACCTATTAAGCAATAAGTTGAAATGTGTGAGAGTTAACCAAATAAAGCTCAAAATTCCCATAGAGATAACTCAAATTAGTTCCAGTTCATCCTAAAATCATATATAAATAGAGATAAGTCAAATTAGTATTGACTTATCAAATTCCCAGACAATTAAACTATTGCTTGTCCCCAAGAAAAAACAAAAGAAAACTAACTACTAAATCTGCAAACAAGGTATTGATTCCACTTTAGTAGGTGTACAGTGGCATTTAGCATATGTCACAAGCCTTTAAACCACTAAGCCCCATAATGGAGGAGTTATAGTCTTATGAGAGTTTACTTAAAATGAACGATACCCACAAACATTTTCTTTTCATCATTCCACATCTAATAAGTTGAAAGCATTATAGGTAAGGTTTGAAGTATAGACATAAGGCCACATAATACTTCATAAATTAGATTACAAACTAAGCAATAATAAGACAACATAATGCTTCAATTAATCAAAATCAAATGCCATGAATGAAGTCTCTCATAAAGCATTCACTTTCATACACAAGTGTTTAAGGGTGACTCTCAATCATCTTCTAATTCATGTCTCTTACCATAAGCTTGCATCTTACCTACTTCACTACTTCTATCTATGACATATCCATGAATCAAAAAGGTCTTTATTCCTTTGGTTGCAATGGGGCCAAGGGGTAAAGTAGGCTAAGAAAGAAAGGATAGGAATTCAAACATCCAATAATTAGTAGAGCAAAAACTACAAATATTACAATCATTACTAGCAAATTTTACTGAGAAATTACCCAACAACCATAATACTTAGGAAACTCCACTAACTCTATTATCAAAATTTCCATCATTCTTTTACCTTGGAATTTGAAGTGAACGTGCCCAACTTTTCAAAAACACCATTTGGATGCCAGTTTTTTCTTTTCTTTTTTTCTTCTTTTTTTTCACTTTTTCACTTGTTTTTTTCACTTATATTATTGTTTTTTATAGCATGCTCCTTCAATTTTCATAGAAAACATCCCCACACTTCTTCCTTTGTATACCTATCAATAAGAATATTGAATGCACAACATTTATAGCTCTACTAACCATCGAACAAGGATAAATTTGTTTTTCTTGGTTCAAGGTTCTTTGAAATAGATTTACAAAGAAAAGGGCTCAAATATAATCACTAGGCACAAAGGGGTCACTAGGGGATTGATATATAAAAAGGGTTAGCTATTTGGCTCAACCTCAATCCTAGTGTCTTTTATCACTTTCATGAACATACCATAGTATGATTATGTAATCTCGAAAAGATGCAATGTAAGTTCTAGAAGTAAACATATATAGAAGAGAAAATTATATCACTCACAAGAAAAATAGGATTTGATGCAATCCTTTAGGCTCAAAATAGCTCACTCGATGATGTTCACTCATTCAATAGCATGCTCATTCAATCAATTTAACATTATAACATCCAATTGTGACAAGGTATGTAATCAATTTAATCATATTATGCATCTTATTTAAGATCAGCAATCTAAAGAATATCCTACCCATAATACAATTAACCCATTAAATTGGGTTATAATGACAATTACAACGTGAAAGATATATAAGTATGCAAACATGCATGTTGAAAATATGCAAATTAGTTAATGCAAAACTACGGAACAAAGGTTAATATTTTTTAATAGAAATTGTTAGATAATTCAATGCAAAATAATGCATGCAAAACTATCAATTTATCCTCCCCCATAGAATAAACATTGTGCTCAATGTTGGGTAAGATAAAAAAAAATAATGCAAAGAACAGAATAAGGATTAAAGGAGAAACCCGCTAAAATAACATATTGTAGTGTCAAACACCAAATTCCGAACCTTGTATTCCTATCTCCTATCAAGCTATACAGGATAAAATTATGGAGATAGAACAAAATAACATTGAAGTTATACGTAGAATTTGCCAAATTAAAAGAAACAAAATAAAACATAGGGTAAGATTAAAATAAAGTATGAAACTAAATGCATAAAATTTAAAATGCAAATACAGTCCTATGATCCTATGGTATCATTATCCCAAAGGAGGTCTCAAAAAGTCCTCAACGTATCTTCAATTCTAGTTTGTGAAGGCACGAGATTTCCCACTTCATCTTGAAAATCTCTAACCTCTGCCTAGACTTCTTGCAACTTAGCTAGAACCTGATTATCCCTTAGAACTGGATTAGCTCTAGATTGTTGTTTAGCTAACTCCTCATAAACGGGTGCATACGGATCACCCCTATCTCGACGCAGATTAACCCCCCTGTTAGAAGCATCTTCTCTATAGTTGAATTACCTCATTTTATTAGCATTGATGACATCGACGTCAGTAGTATAGGCTATCTCTTCATCTCTCTTGAGAACCTCGAGACGATAAAATAGCTAGCTCAATAATAATGGAAACACAAACCTTTTCGTCTCAGCCTTGTGATGTACGACTTGCCACATAAAAGTCATTATCATCTAGGCAATAACAATGCCCTAGAATTAGTCATCTGGGAAAAACATCTTATCCAAAATGTACAAGTCTTAATTACAGAGGTACCCTGAATCGCTAGCCTTAGGCATTACATTATGAGCAAGCAGGAATGCCACCAATCTAGGTCCAATATGAAGGGATTGCAATCCATAAAAGTGCACTAGTTTGTGAATACATAGCAGCTCTAATCCTAAATCGAGACCTAGCTTTAAATTTATCCCATTAACTATCAATTATACATCTTGCATATTTGTCAAAAAATGGAACATGACCTCCCACTAGCAGCTCGAAATGTCCATTAATTAGATCCTCTGTTACGACCACTGTTTTCCCATTAATGTGAGAAGTAAGCATCGGAGGTTGTTTATTGGCGACCTCACTGAGGTTGGCATAGAATTGTTTCACTGCAGCTGGGTAATAGGCACCTTTGAGGTCCAACAGTTTGCCCCAATGAAATTTGTCCAAGTTTGCTCTCATATTGTATACTTCATTAATACCTTCTTCAACTGAGATTTCTATCACAAATCTGTTGTTCTTTTTCTTATTGAACCAAACTGCACATTGCTCACTGATGGATATAACTATTTCAAAATCAGGTTCCTCTACTTCTGCGACGATATTTTTACCCCTGGCAGCTCTAGAAGATTGGCCAGAAGCATTACCCTTCATCGCAATTTGCTTAATTCGTGATATTGAATGAGAGTAACACAACCAGTCTCAATCTCAACAAAACAGAGCAAAGAACTAATGTTACCATATGATCAATATTCAAAGCCCCAAGCTTCAGACAATATAACCAATAATTATAGGGAGTAGATAATTTCAGGCATCAAAGACTATGATGATCAAACATAATACCAACCAACAGACCTACTAAACTCACAATGTGATAAGAATCCACAGCAAAATCATTATCATGCATGAATCAACAACATTGGATTTCCACATTAAGCATAAACACATATTAGACATGAGCTACTCTGAAAATTACCAAATCCATATTATTCAATCTAAAAAATTTCATCAACAATTTTGCCCATAATTGTGAAAGAACACATACCTATGCCAAATTGAAGTGGATATGTCTCATAAACACTAACCCTATACAACAGACAGTAAACTAGAATAAGAAAATACGAAGAAAAGTATAATTAATAAAATAACAAAAAGAGCTAGAAATGTTGGGTTGCCTCCCAATAAGAGCTAAATTTAATCTCCTCAGCTAGACTAGGACACCATGATATTAATTGTGGAATGTGATGGTGGAAATATATCCAACCATCTCTCCCTTAAAATAGTGCTTAAGTCGTTATCCATTGACCATAAAGGGATTTTGTTCATCCTTTATAATCTTCACAGCTCCATGTGGGTATATTTTGGTCTCTACGAAAGATCCAGACCATTTCGACCATAATTTCCCTGGAAACAATTTTAAAAAAGAGTTAAATAGCAAAACTTTTTGACCAGGTTTAAATTCTTGCCAAAGGATATGCTTGTCATAAAAAGCCTTGGTTTTCTCCTTATATATTCTAGCATTCTCAAAAGCATCTAGGAGAAATTCATCTAGTTTATTCAACTCCATCAGTCTCTGTCCTGCTTGTTTCAGATCATAGTTCAATCTCCGAATTGCCCATAACCCCTTATGCTCAATTTCAACGGGAAGATGGCAAGATTTCCCAAAGACTAACCTATATGGAGACATGCCTAAGGGAGTCTTATATGCTATCCTGTATGCCTAAAGAGTGTCATTAAGCTTTAATGCCCAGTCCTTTCTTGAGGTATTAACAATTTTCTCTAAAATTTGCTTGATTTCCTTATTAGAAACCTCATCTTGCCCACTAGTTTGAGGGTGGTAAGTAGTTCCAAACTTAAAATGGCACCCATATTTTTCCAAAAGAGATTTAAATTAATGATTCTGAAAGTGTACCCCATTGTCACTGATTATAGCTCCTAGAACACCAAATCTTAAAAATATATGCTTCTTAACAAATTTGACAGCACTAGCTCTAATGTTGTTTGATAAATTTGTGGCTTCCACCCATTTAGATACATAGCCAACCGCCACAAAGATGTATTCATTACCAAAGGATATTAGAAATGGTACCATAAAGTCCATAACCAATACATCAAAGAGTTCAACCTATAAAATCCCTAACTGAGGCATCTTGTGCTTCCTACCGATGTTCCCTATTCTTTGACACTTGTCACATGTCATAATAAAAGTTTTAGCATCCTTAAAAAGAGTAGGCAGTAAAAACTGAGTTGTAAAACCTTTGCCCTTGTTTTGTTAGCACCATGGTGCCCGCCATAAGGAGAAGCATGGCAATGATATAGTACTGACCGCATCTCCTAATCAGGTATACATCTTCTAATTATTTCATCAGCACACCTTCTAAAGAGCAACAGGTCTTCCCAAAGTAATTCCTCACCTCAGATAAGAATTTCCTTCTCTTATGGTGTGAATAATAACTAGAAATAATGTTAGACACTAGAAAATTAACATGATCGGCAAAACAAGGAACATTTCCCTTAATAGACCATAGATTCTCATCAGGAAAGGCATCATTAAGCGGTTCAACTTCCATCTTGTCACCTTGCTCAAGTTGCAAAAGATGATTAGTCACCGACTTTTCAGATCCCTTCTTGTCTCTAATTTCCAAATCGAATTCCTACAAGAGTAAAATCCATCTGGTCAACCTTGGTTTGACATCTTATTTTGTAAACAGATATTTCAAGGCATAACGGTCAGTGCAAACAATGACTTTGGATCCAATAAGATAAGATCTAAATTTATCAAATACAGAAACTACTACTAACAATTCTTTCTCTATAGTAGCATAATTAATTTGAGCATCTTTAAAAACTTTGCTAGAATAATAAATAACATGTAATTTCTCATCTTGTTTTTGTCCTAAGATAGCCCAAGTGCATAATCACTAGCATCACACATTAGCTCAAAAGGGAGATTTCAATTCGATGCGGCCATTATAGGGGCTGAGGTAAGTTCCTTTTTCAACCTGTTGAAAGCATCAAGACATTCATTAATAAATTCAAAAGTGACTTCCTTTTGGAACAAAGCACATAAGGGTTTAGAAATCTTGAAAAAATCTTTAATAAATCTGTGATAAAACCCTGCATACCCAAGAAAACTCCTTACTTCTCTAAATAAATTAGGGGGTGGTAATTTGTTTTTTTTGGATCCACCTCTATTCCATTATTTGAAATTTTATGGCTTAGGACGATCCCTTCTTGTACCATAAAATGACACTTTTTCTAATTTAGCATAAGATTGGTTTCTTCACATCTCTATAGGACCTGTTCAAGATTGAACAAACATTCATCAAAAGAAGAACCAAAAATAGAAAAGTCATCCATAAATACCTCTATTATATTCTTCACCATGTCGGAGAATATGAACACCATACAATGTTGGAAAGTGGTAGGAGCATTGCACAAACCGAAGGGCATCCTATGATATGCAAATGTACCATAGGGATAAGTGAAGGTGGTCTTCTCCTGATCCTCTGGGGCTATGGGAATTTGGTTATACCCTAAATAACCTTCTAAAAAGCAATAATAATCATGCCCTGCTAATCTTTCCAACATTTGATCAATAACAGGTAGAGGGAAGTGATCTTTTCCAATTGCTACATTTAATTTCCTATAATTTATACAAACCCTCCATCCTGTCACAACTCTAGTGGAAATTAACTCATTAAGATTATTAGAGATGACGGTCATGCCACCTTTCTTTGGTACCACCTACACAAGACTTACCCAGGAGTTGTCAAAAATAGGATAGATAATTACTGCATCAAGTAACTTAAGTACCTCAAATAGCAAAACTTCCTTCATGCTAGGATTGAGTCTCCTCAGATTTTTCACACTAAGTTTGTCGTTTTCCTCAATTAAAATATTGTGAACACAAATAGAAGGGCTAGTTCCCTTTTTGTCGACAATATTCCATGCAATAGCCAATTTATGGTCACATAACACCTTTAATAACTTCTCTTCTTAAGAGGAAATCAAAAAAGAAGAAATAATAACCAGATATGTATTTGATTCTCTTAAGAACGCATACCTCAAATAAATTAGAAGCTGTTTTAATTTAGGTTTTGGTAGGCTTAATATGGATGGTAATAATTTAGGTTTAGGAGGGCCCAATTCTTCAATTTTAGGTCTATACCTACAACCATTACCTTGCAATCTGTATACATAGTCCACTAACTCATCATCCAATTCATTCTCATATATTCCTAAAGCTAGAGATATCTCTAAAGAATCATCATACATTAATTTAGGAATAGATTCAGTTGTAAGAGAATCAATTACATCTATCCGATAGGTGACTTCATCGAAGGAGGGTCCCTTTAAAACTTTGAAAATGTTAAATACCTCTTCCTCATCACCAAATCTCAAGGTCAGCTTACCATTTGATACATCAATCAATGCTCCACCAGTGGCTAAGAATGGTCTACCTAAAATTATAGAAACCTGCATATCGAAATCCATCTCAAGCACAATAAAGTCATTTGGAATTATAAGCTTACCAACTTTTACTAGTAAGTCCTCAACTATATCAATAGGGTATCTAATTGATCCATCAGTAAGTTGCAAAGAAATTGTGGTTAGTTTGATATCACATTCCAAGCCTATTATAGAGAGACAAAGGTATAAGATTAATACTTGCACCTAAGTCATTTAAGCGTTGAAAAACATTAGAAGCACCAAAGTGACAAGGAATAGTGAAACTCCCTGGATCCTTTAACTTAGGGGTAGTTTATTTTGTAAAATAGAATTACACTCCTCAGTTAAGGTTATCGTAGCAAAATTGTGCAGCTTTTTTTTGTTGGAGCTGATTTCCTTCAAGAACTTAGTGTAACTAAGCATCTCAGCAAGTGTTTCGGCAAAAGGGATGTTAATTTGAATCTTCTTGAAAAGGTCAAGGAATTTCTAAAATTTGGAATCATCGTGCTTCTTGTTTACCCTTTGAGGGTATGGTATGGGTGGCACAAATGAAAATTCTAAAATTTGTGAAGACTCTTTCTTTGGTTCAGTATCCAAATTCACAATTTCAGCATCCTTTGTTTCATTTATCTTAGCTTCCTTCTGTTTAGGAACCACATCTTCAACTACTTTACCACTCCTCAGAAGAATTTCCATACAATCCTGTTTTGGAGTCACTTGATTAGTGCTAGGTAGCTTTATCTTACCTTTTTCACTTACCTCTTTTTCCACTTGATAATTTGCACCTCTAAATTTCTAATGGTAGCTTGGTTAGATTGGATGTTCTGCTCCATTTTGTTCATGGCTTCAAAGCTAGCTTGAGCACTTTGATCCATCTTGCTCATAAGTTGAGAAAATATATCTTCGTTTTTCTCCCAAGAGGAAGGGAATTGTTGTTGTGCAGAAGATAAAGGATGTGAATACTGCTATTTCGGTAGTGCTTAAAACCCAGGTGGTCCCTTTTTTTTTACAACTCCCTTGATTTTTTCATGAAAAATTTGGATGAAACTTCCAACTTTCATTGTAGGTGTTTGAGAAAGAATTAAATCTCTGACCTTGTGTACTATTGTTTACATAGTTCACCTCTTCCTTTGGCATTGTTGCTTCAATGTTCATACAACCAGCTGCTATATGCCCAAATCTACCACAAAGAGTGCAAGGATCCCTACCAGGTTTGTTGTTGTTCATCAACATATTAACTTCTTATTTGTCTCAGCAACTTGGTAGGCCATGTAAGGTTGAGAACCCACTTTCTTAAGAGCAACAACTTTGCTCCTAGTCACCTTACAATGTGAATTCTCTGCAACTTTTTTAAAAATATTCCATAACCCTTGGAAACTCAAGTTACTAATATTCCCACTAGCATTTAAATCCACCAAAGTCTAGTTGTGATCAGTGAAACCATAGTAGAAAAAATGAGTCAAAGAGTATGTATCAAATCTATGATGAGGAAACTGGTTAAGGGGAGCATTAAATTGCTCCCATGCTTGATGAAAATTTTCTCCTTTTTTCTGCGAGAACCAATGTATCATCTTCCTTAGTTCGTGTAACACCCCATATTATGGGTTAGCATATTAAGAAAATTCATTACATTTTATGCTTTGCATATTTGAATATTTGTTCATTGTGTATAAGCATTTTGGACACATACAACATGCATTCATGACATTTTTTCGGGTAAAATGGAATTATGAAATGCGAATAAATTATGGAAATTTATTTCAGAGACTATTAGTATTATTTTGGAATTTTTGGTAAATTTTTGGAGAAATATTGAAAGTTGGACCAATCCTAGTGTGACATGTGGACTGATTAAAGATTGACATGTAGCACTTATATATGGATGACAAATGGCCCACATACAATGGGGCCATGGGTCAATGGGTTGTTAAAGCACATGTCACAAGTTGATTAAGGTCAAGTTACTAAAGCTTTGTTGTTTCTTTTCGGATTGTCTGGTCTTTACCAAAAGCTATTGAACCTTCATCACCGAAACACTAGTTGGATTCTTATATCAGTGTTGTACTTTTAACACAAATAATTAAGTCCAGCTATTAGATTGCTTCCCTCTAGTCTTGCTTTTCAGCCATCACTAAACCTCTCTACTGGAGATTTATTATTCTTCCACTGAAAATTACTGTCAGAATTTTTGTTAAAACAAGGTTAGCAAAGTTTTAACTTTCAGAGTTTTGTAAATGATTCAGATGATGTGCTAGAATTGGAAATAAATACATGCATGAATTGGATGATGTTTTTATGTGCTGGAAATGATCACATGCATGAGTTGTGTGTGATGTTAATACGGTAACAGTGATGAAAGATAGGAATTTTACAGTAGGGAGAGAAAGCTGAAAATGATTTCAAGTGCATGCATCGGTTTTTAGTGTTTGAATATAGATTAGATTTGTTTGTGTTGTGATGAGCTGAAATGGAAGTAGAAGAATTGGTTTAAGTGTGTTATGTGTTCATTGAATAAGAGGGAAGTGAGAAAATCTGGGAAAAGAATGAGAGGAAGAAGATGTTTTAAACACCGTAAAGTTCGCCGCGACCAACTCTTTTTAGTTTGCCGTGGCAAAATCAAAGGAATTGATTTCTGTAAAAGTTCACCACGGCGAACTCAAAAGTTTGCCTCGACAAACTTTTGTAAAAAGGTCGAAGAATTCTGCTATCTGGAAAGTTCGTCGTGGAAAACTTTTGGCTCGCCGCGGTGAAGTTTCCTGATAGCTTGCATATACTTTGGTATTTTGGGCATAACTTTCTTTATAGTTATCCGAATGGAGTGATTTTTGATTTAGAGTAAACTAGAGACATAAGAATACAAATTATATGAAGAGATTATAATCTAATTCTACCTATAATAATTTCATAGTTTGATTGGAATTTGAGATAGTAATTTTGATGAAACTCAAGAACATCTTGAAATCTTTTGAGTATAACTTTTAGTATACTAAACCAAATTGTACGAACTTGGTATCGTTGGAAACATAAGACAAAGAGGGACCACTTTCTAGAAGGAAATATTACCTAATTACCTCAACTAATTGATGAGAATAATTGAGCAAGGTGGACTCGAAAGTTGAGTGTAAAATAAATCTGGATTGAGGAATTGAGTTTGGTT
>JAOQMS010043595.1:0-11530 GCA_027563885.1 Erythroxylum longipes
AGAGAGAGAGAGATCGATAGATATAAGACTATTCGAAATTAAATCCCTTGTTAAAATATTAAGTACATGTTAAGCATGTGATTTTTGCCTTCTATTATTTAAAGAATAAAACTAGAGTTTTGTTTATTATAAGATTTGTTGAGTGACTCAAGACTCTTTTAATCCGAATATGTTTTATCTTAAATTAATAAGTCCTAATTAAATAAATTTGTATGATTTAACTTATGATCATATGAATTTAAAGGTTAGGAATAACCTATAAGATATAATTTGACAAGAGTTATGAGATGTTATTGATAAAGTTGCTATCTACCTGATGTAATCTAAGTGGGTTTATATGTCCATTATGTAATTTTGATATCAATCCCTATTAAGGATTTAGTGACAAAGTTTTAAGGATATATCAAAATCATATTGACAATAAAATGTAATGACATTTTGGATGCTTGTGTCTATTTTTACTCTTATATTAGGAGTTATAGTAGGTATATTAGTAATTGTTTTAAAAAAGAAAGAGGGACTATTTCTCATAAACTTTAATGACAACATTTAAAATGTATGACAAAATTATGATAGAAAAATGCAAAACATTGCATGAAGTAGTGCTAAAAGGTATGGTGCCTTAATGAAATTATTTCACTCAATTTTGCATAGTAAAAGCATAAAAATGGACAATAATTAAAGGCTTTGCTATAGTATGATAATGATTGTCATTAGAAAAAAATAGTTTCATGATTTTTCCTGCTTATACTTTATATGATAAAGATCATATATATTTCTAATTTATGCTTAAAAGTATTTGATGTTCAATTTAGAGTCAACATTATTATGATGTTCAAGACATGATAAATAATGCATTATTGAGCAAAGTAGTTCATCTAGATTTGTACAAATAATTTTTATGTATTTGGACTAAAGAGACTTATGCTTAACATATATGGTAAGAATTCAAAGATGAATAACTGAGACTATCCTTTTATGCCATATTGGTTAAACCATCATGATAAGAATTGTAAAGTTACATATTATGATATATATCATCTTGATTATAAATTGTATGCAACTTGTGAAACTTGTTGAGTTGAAGAAAAAACAAATAAATCTTTGGTGAAAGAATGATAATGGTATTGTATTGATAAATCTTATTCATGTGATTTGAAGATGTTACAATAATTGATAGAAGGATGGTACTTGTATTTTGTTAGATTACTAATAAGTTTATGTGATATAATCATATCTATTGAATGAAATATTGATTTAAAATTTTAAAAAAGTTCAAATCATTTAAATCTAAGTAAAATTAATCATTGAGAATGCTGAATCACTTCGATAAGATCGATGCGGTAACATTTATATTTTTAGTTATATATAGAAAATGAGATTCCCTAGTGAATATCTCCACAACTATATTTCATGAGAGTATGTATTTGTATAAGGAGGAATATACAGAATGAGATATTGTCTGATATAATATTATTTCTCTTGTAGTTATGCTTAGTACAATAATTTACCTTCGAAAGTTGTAATTACATCAATTAGCAAGATTTCATATTTGATATGAAATGGTATGACTTTGATAAAGCCAAAGTTAATGGTTTTGGGATGTGATACTTAGTTGAAGCATGTATTATTTAATAAGTTTGGAACTAAACTAGATAATAAAATATTATGAGATATCTAAAAGGTTAAGTATAATCTTACATAACCATTAAACAAATTGGTTTTAAGGTTCTCAAGATAAGTAGTGGGAATAAGAAAAATTTGGAGAGTTCAAATCTCATAATAATACATCAAATTGAAAGTAGTACCTTTATTGATACATTTGATGTATAGTGAATAGGCTACTAGATGTCAAAAGATTCACTTTCACGATGAATTTGAAGAGTTTATTTTAGAGATTATTGTGGATTTAATGTGTCTACAAGAAGGTTATTGGGAGTATAGTTTTCCTTTTAGGAGTATATAGAGACATATTGCTTATAAATAGAACAATAATTTGTATTTTCAATTGTTGACAATACAATTGTCTAAGAATAATTTATATTGGATATGAAAAGGTAAAATTTAATTTTAGGAATTACATCTATAGAGAGATAAATATGGAAGTTGTTTATCGATGATGTACTAAAGGTGTTTAGTATTTGAGATATCTCATACTTGTGAACTATCAAAGATATCTATTATTCAATGTATGAGTTGATATTTGAGCTTAAAGTTAAATGGATACTAACTTTATAAATAAGTCCCCATTAAGGTATATTTTACTTAGAATAATATTATTTTAAGATTGAAAAGGTTCCAATATAGCATTAATTGCTAATTAAGCCAAAATATAATTTTCATTTAGTGGAAATGATTAACTGGGTCAATAAGTTTTTACTGAAATTGTTCTAGTTCTTTGAATTATTTAAGGCAGTAATGTATTGTAGAACATGAAAGCCATTAGGCATGTAGAAAGAGCTAAGTTCTCATGAATGATCCAAGTTTGTATTTAGGCAAGGTATCTTAATTATGATAATAATTAAGATGAAAGTTGTAAGATCTACGCAAGTGCTCACTATAGAGAATCTTGTAGAGTTCTTTCACTAAACCTTATTCTAGCAGTAGCATAATCATCATATGGTGATATAGTATAAGATACCTAAACAATTGGATTAGTGCAAGTAGAATATTATTGGTATATGCCCTATAGGCAATCAATTGGTTATAGTTTAGTGATAAAATTATTTAAAAGCATTCTTTAATTTCTATATCTAGATGTATATGGTAAAGTCTATAAGATAAACATACGTTGCAAATAAAATTATATAGAGATTATAATTATGAGATTTATATTGCATTTATATATTATCTATAAATTATTCCTAGTTCTTGTTTTATTAAAACTGGACAATAATAGAATGTAAAAAGACTAGCACACTTTATATGAAGGAAGTAGTCGATCTCATAGACTAAACTATGAAGATATTTAAACAAAGTGTGGGTGCTTATTAGAGAACAAGCTCACTAACTGACTCCATATGAGAAATCCATTTAGAACATTACTTGTATGTTTATGAAAATTCTTATTGTGATAATTTTATAAGTGATCCTTTAACTTAAGATCTTCAAAGATATTTTATATAAGGATTGTTATGTTTTGATACTACTTATAACGTGTTCTAGTTAAGGATAGCTTTGGTAGTCATTAGATATAACTTGAACTATGTGGAGGAGGTAGTAGAGTGATCAATATAGGATTCATCATCCTAAAGTGATTAGGAAAAATGTTCCGTTGTTCTTGATTAGTTTTGATTTGGGAAATCCTTGATCAAGGTGTAATCACACTTTAAAAATAGTTTTCAAATGTCATTAATTTAATTAATCACTAATGATGGAGAACTAATATGATTTGTCTTAAAATAGAGTAGTTATTAATTTCATCTTTATGTATAATCAAAACATTGTATGATGAAAGGTTAGTCAAAATCACTTTGACATTCCTAACTATTTGAGTAGTCATGATGTATTGCTAGACACCAATCTTGATCTATAGATATAAATTGTTTAATTAGAGAATTAAACATAAATTAAAGGAGTTTAATTTATATAATCTTAAATATAATTTATTATTATAATATATATCCATTGTCAAAGTATTTGAGAACCTAATGGGTCACGCAAAGAATGATTTGAAGAAAGAAACAATATTTTAAATCAAGTTAGACTTAATTATAAAGTTTAAAAAACTTTATGGTCAAATATGAGATGTTCAATAAATAAGAATTAGTATAAGATATTAGATTTTATTTAGGAATAATTGGTATTTAATTAGAATTATTTTTAAATATAATTAAATTTTAATTAAAATTAGAATTTAATTTTAATTAAAATTACTAAAATATCCAAAACCAAATAGACTTAAGCTTTAAAAGAGCTAACACTCCTTGCCTATCCCTCTCTATAACAGTTATATAGTTCTCTCAATATGCTATGTGGATACTGTTAGAAGCTAGAAATTTATGTGACTATGGTGGTTGTGATGAAGTGATTTTAGAAATGGTTTGAAGGACACAACAAAAAAGGATCATGCTTCAGAATAATGTATAAATTACAATTCAAGCTTTATTATGATTTATGTTTAATTATTTTATAATTTAAGTGATCTTGGCTTTCAAAAAATATACAAAAAAGTTTAATAATTATTCCGATGCATGCAAGATTGGAACCCTCCCCAATTTTTCGACAATATTTGTATCATTTTCCCAAATGGGATTTATTCCCATATTCGAAGCAAGTTTCATAATATAAATTGAAACAAAATAAAATAAAAAATTGTTAACTGGACTTGCAATAACCAAATCATGACTATAAAAAATGTTAACTAGTAATTCATTTTTTCCAATTATTAAGAAGTAAATAGTAATCCATTGTTACTATATCTGAAAAATGGACTAGCTAGTGCTTGAGAAAATTATATTTAAACTGGAACAAAAATAACAAAGTAATTAGTTTATGTCTTACAACTGATTGTTAATGTGAAAACCAACTTAAAGAGGTTTAGTATAGAAAATATACTACAAGAATATAGGGATCGAATTACCTATGACGAGATTATAAGTTAGGCAATTGTTGCGGTTAATGGCTTAATGAGTTTGTTCCTTTGAAAATTAAATTGATAAGATAGTAAAAAACTTAATTGTTCAGAAAGCGACAAAAGATAAAATTCTGCCTATAATATCAGGTAGACTTCATACAAGAGATTTCTTTTAGCATGTGAAAAAAAATGATTTATAGGTGATTTATGTTAGTGATTAGTAATACAAGTATTTGACATTATGATTTTATGTTTATAAAAGTTAATTAATATTGGTATCAAAGCTTTCATTAACTTGCATTATGATGATCATGATGTTTATCTATTACTTGTTACTTGATTGTTTTGATGACTAAAACTTCAAACATTAAAATTGCTTATTATCTTCAATTTTTATGGATTGATTATTAACTTTAAATTTAAATCAAATATTTTTAAGTCTTTTTTTAATGTAATGAATGAAATGGAGTATATACTCATTTTTAAAATATTTAAGTCTTATTAAGAATAACGTCTTTTGATTTTGGGAATTTATTTTATTGAAATCATATAATTTAACCATTTTAGTTTTAATATTTAAAAACAAACATAAAGAGTATTATTTGGCCATCCAAAATTCAATTTTTGGTTAAACATGTAACTTATTATATTTAGATGATCTTCTTGAAACTCTAACCACGGGACAAAAAATTCATATGGACTTAAAGGAGATTTTTCATGCTGGAAATATAAACTTTGGATACTATGGGTTTTGTTTTGAAAGATTCAATATGGTATAAGTTATTTTCTTTGTTTTTGAAAAATTAGAATATACAAATGATAATTAGCAAGCTCTGTGTGCAACAGTTGTTATCGATATACGATTGTGAATAGTGCCGCCCTGAGCATGGGCAGGCAGGGCACCTGCGCAGGGCCCACCCTCATTAGGAGCCCACTCTTATTAGGGGCTCACCTTCAATGCAGTTGAGCAGTATTTTGTGAATATTTTTTGTTTAAAAAGGTAGTAAATCTTTGGTCATCGAAGAAGCAAAAATTAACATTAATTAATAAATAACTTTCTTTATTAGCTATATTATTGAGAAAGTTAGGGATAACTTTTAATCTTGAAAGCTAAATATCTTTTTTTATTAGCTATATAACTTTAACATGTTATATTTATAAATATCTTTGAAGCATTTGAGTGTATTTTTTATACTCTAATTTTTTATTTTCACTAACATATGAATATAAGATATTTTAACTAAAAAATTAGTGGTAAAAAATTTCACGGTTATGTCTCCTAAGTTCTGAGTGATAATTTAAAGATAAAATTTCTGATTTTTTATTTTTAACTTATTAAATATTTGAACATATTATAATTAATTTATAATTTGTCATTAATGTGGACATTATATTAGCATTTTAAATCAAAACATAATATTAAATAATATTTTGTTTCTCCTTTTTTATTTTAAATTACTTATTATTTATAAAAATATAATTAAACATTAATAAATAATTTAATTTTTGTAATTGTAATTTTTATTATACTTTATCATATGTAATAATTATTGAATTTGTGCTCTTGTAGAGGTTCACATAAGTTTAATTATAATATAACCAAATCAAATAATTTAAGTTACTCAATTCAAAGAATACATAAACGTTTCATTTATTACAAAAATTTGTATAATTCTATTAAATATGTTGTGATAATTAAATAATAATAAAATATTTGATAATTAAATAAGACCGTAAATAGTTAGACATGCTTGATTGTTTTATTATAAGCAGGTTGGTAGCATTAGATTACTACATTTACCATTATGTTAATTCCTATAAAAGAAAATTTTTTATTAAAAAGTCACTAATGTTAATTAAATTCAAAAGTTACTAAAAATATTTGATTTAATAATTTAGACCTTTATCATAATATTTGTAAAATATTATTAGCTGATATTATGACCATTTAATATTTTGTTAAGTATGTAGACATATAAATTAGGTCACTTATGTGTGAATATTAAATTTTAATAATAAAAATATCCTTTTAAAGTTTACATATTCGTATATTGTCGATTTATTGAGACCTTTTTTTACTTTGTTCTGGGCCTATAAAACGTTAAGAACGACCCTGATTGTGATAAGCAGGCTATACGCTATGTCATCTTTGTTGGCTTTTATCACTGATGAACACTAGTGAATGTTAGAAGTGGTTGGAAAAAAAAGAGAATGTTTAAAGGTTGAAAGAGACCTTTGTTTGCCTATAAGGACAATGTTGTGCATGAAATATGTACATATTTCTTTAAGTATTTTCCTTGATTTTCAAGTCAAATTATTATTTTTATTTAATTTTTAAAATATAATTTTATGTAATTGTATATTTATGTCCTTAAGGATGAATTGGAGGCTATTTTAAGTAAAAATATAAAAATAATAATTTTTAGAGAAACATAGTTTGGCCATGTTTGTTGTGCTAGCCCGTGCTCCATATGAATCGAATGTAAGAAAAGACATGACCTGATGAGATATTGCATGGCACTGAAGAAAATTTATAGAGTAACATAACTCGAGCCATGATCGTGCTATTGATCGTATACAAGTGAAGAGAAAAAAAGGAGAATCCAGTCTGATAATGTAAACATGTCTGCGATTATATGTCTCCCATAAAAGAAATAGGAGGATCGATAGCCTAGGTGACAGCCATGGCCCAGACCGTATCCAAGGATGTTAAAATGTAGTTAAATTATGAAAACGTTAATTTTTAAAAGACTTTTAGAGACTTGACACATATTTTCTCTCTGAAGGTTAGGGTTAGTTATTAAGAGGTTCACAAACACTCGGGGGTCAATTTTGAAACTATTTTTCATTAGAGAATTAAGATCTAAAGTCATCTCAATAGATCAAGCTATCTTTAATTGATCTTAATATGAACTTAATTATGTTGGTGATTAAATATGATCTGAACTCACTTGTGGACACCTTGAGTGTGCTTATTTATGGATGGACCACAACCTAGGTAGATATGGTTGAATTGAGTAATAGAGATAGGCTTGTATGATCTCTTTGTTGTTAGGGTAAAAAACACTCTCGTGAGATTTCGTAGATCTTTATGCATTCAAAGGAGTATTAGCTTGATAGAGATATCAATTAACCAACTGGAGAGTAGATGATTATAGGTCAATAGAGTGCATTTTTTAATACCTAGGAAATCTTGCTAGTAGAGATAATATATCTATTCTAAATTAGTTGGATCATAGAGTCAAGTTTTATAATAGAGGAAGTACTTATCAAAGCATTGATTTATTTAATTCTCTATTTGATGAATTGCTTTATTTTTTTACTCTTAATTATTATCTTAATTAGGTTTTGTTTTATATTTTGTTATTCATATCCATCAAAAGTTTCTCTTATTAATTGTTTCTAGGCTAGTTAGTAGTTTTAAGAATTTCTAAATCCACACTGATTTCTTGAGGGATTTGACTAGTACTTACCATTATATTACTTATCAATGATAAGTGCACTTGCCTTATTTGTGGATAATAGATTAGTAATACAAAAAGGCTTATTTATGGATAATAGATTAGTAATACAAAAAACTGAAATAGAGAAAAAACCTATTAGATAACTCAAACTAAACCTAAAATAAGCCTTCTTTGGCTACTTGATTAACTTAATCTAATTAAACTAAGAGTTAGTGTTGTTTGGTAATTAAGTTAAAGTGACCTAGTATTGTAAAAAGAGTTGTTTGGTTTATAGGTTATATTATACTAGCAGTAAAATAAGAAGTGTTTGCCTCATAATATATCCTAATTTGAATTAATTTATTTAGATCTTGGATTTGGAATAATCTAATTTGAAATAAGCTCACAATTAGATTTATTAATTCTATTTTATATACCCACAATGAAATTTGAATTGAAAATAGTTTTAAATTATAAACCAATTATAAAAATTTATTAATTATTTTTTAATTAGGTTAAGATTAATAATTATAAATGGTTTATACTTAAAATTAAATAAAATCTAGTAAAACTTAATTTGATCAACTTAATAACAAAGTTACTATAAATAAGTAAATGACTAAAATTACATATGTTAATGTTTACAAGCATGAGTTCATTATTATGTTAGTCAAATAATTTGTTTATTTGATATTTGAATTCTAAGTTTTATGAATCATTTATAAAATTCTCATTTATAATATTGTTAAAGACAATGGCCTTATAAAAACGACATTCAAAGTTCTACATACTACTGCACAATTGAGATATGTCATCATCATATTAGTGTAATTACTTCAAATGTAGTTAATGCGAGGAGATCTAACATATGTTATTTTTGTTAATTAACATAATTCAACAACTATATTTTTTAAAGGTTATATGACTTTCAAAAATATTAAAGTAAATTAGATGACCTAACTCTCAAAACTACCATAACCAAAGATGCATTGTTAAGCATGCTTTGGAATTGGAAATCACCTAATCAAAAATCGTATGGACGGTTAATGATGATGTTTTGCATTAAAACATAGCAAGGGAATTTATCATAACTTTATACCATATAGGCTTCTCCATAGAGATAATTACAACTATCGTATATCATTTTTAGAGGGTTCTATCATTTGTATTAAACTATATTCTAAATATGTGTCACCATATGTACGTTGTCTGTTCATTTGGTTCAAGTTAAGTATATTGTATGAAACAACGTGTTAATTATTTGGTCATTTATTTTATGTTCATTTACATATAAATAAACTCCTTGCTTTCTCATCCCATTATTTGTGTTACATACGCTATGTATTATTGTAATTGGTATTCAATCATTATATGAATGATGATTGAGAACTTTGTGATCTTTCAATTTATAAGCAATTGAAAAGTAATTATTCAGTATATGAATAAAAATGTTTAGAATTGCTTGATATGAAATTTAATTTGTATACACATTATTTTGTTTCTTGATATGGAAACTTAATATTTCAAATATGGCTACTTCATCGAGCCTAAAATAGGTAAAAAAATTGAACGGTGACAATTATGAAATTTAAGGCATGAAATATAATGTGTTAGAAAAGTTAGAGGCCCTAAATTCATTATATATAATCATGGATATTCCTGAGGAAGGCAATACGACCCACTATAACAGGAACCATGATTCATATGAGATAAGGATAAAGAACTTATTAACTCATATTATTTTATTTAATATTGTAGACAATAACATTATATGTGAGTTCAAAAAGCATAAGACTACTAATGACATGTGGTTTATTTTGGTTGCTTAGTTTGGAGTTACCTTGACGAGTAAATTGAGGTAATTCAAAATTAATTTTGACACGTAAAAGAATCAATTTGACCATGCAATATAAAAGCATTTAAGGCATATGTCAAACGTAATAAGTGAGATAAGAGATGAGAGATATTGACTATGAGTTATTTGACGAACAAAAAGTCAAGTAATTATTGTTTTTTCTTTACCTCATAGTTGGGAGAATATGAAAATGCATTTAACTAATAAAAAAATCATTAAGATGATGGAGGATTCTTTGAGATATCTTGAATTAGAAGAATAATGTCTTAAAGCTTCTAATACAACTTTTAAGGTATATTCAGTTGGTTTTAACTGATATGGAGCTATGAGTTTATGGTGGGCCAAGTGGAAAAAGTTAAGAAAATGATAGTTGTAGTCTGTATCATGTTTTAGTAAGTGATATAGTGTGTTTTTAGGTGTTGATTACATGATTGGTGCATCTCTAGCTTTAAAATTAATGTGATTGTGTGTTCACCAACATCAACCAATCATATCAAGAATTATTTCAATTAATTTAAATAAGTCATAATAAAAAACTCAGACTTTAGCAATCAACTCACTGTTACGAGTCCCGTATTAGACTTGGTATGTGATTAAGTTCTGGTACGGTATTGTATTGGTATCAGTCAATACTGAATACCGTTTCGGATAATTTTTAAAATTTATGAAATAGTTTCTATTTTTTTTAAATTTACAAAATAGATAATTGTCATTAATTATTACTAAAATTATAAAAATCTTAATTTAATTTAATTTATAAAATTAAAATAACAATTATTAATAAATATAATTAAATTAATTTTTTTTAAAATATATATTTCAAATAAGATTTTATTTAATAATTAAAAAATATAATTAATATTAGTTTATAAATAATAAATTTAAATTGTTTATTTTAAAATAAAATATTTTTATTAATAAATATTATATAAAAGATTAAAATAAATTTCAATAAAATAATTTATTCTTAATTTTTATTTAGTATATAATTATTATTAGTAATAAAATATTGATTTAATTTTAAAAATAAAAATAAAAAAACAATAAATATTTAACTAAATAACAAGTTATCAAAGCTTTGAAAAAAGAAGGAAGAGGGGGCAAGGATCATGCAGGAGTTTAAATTTAAAACAGAAATTCAAAAAAAGAAAGGTGGGGGAGGAGGGGGGAGGAGGCAAGCATCGGGCAGGAGTTTAAATTTTAAAAAATTTTAAAATAAAAGGGAGCAAAAAGGAAGGGGAGGGATCGAGTTGAGAGTTTAAATTTAAAAAAATTTTAAAAATTGAACAATTTAATATTTACATTTTTCAAAATTTGTACAAAATTCAAAATCTTGAATCAACTAAAGAATTATTTAAATTTAATTTAACTAATTTATAATAAAATTTTAACGTGAAATGAATTTTTCACTACTACATTAAAAATTTTCATTAATAAATTAGACTTTTTAGATTGACGGTGGATGTGTGTTAGTATTTTAAAATTTATCGAAGGTCATTCTTTCATCCTTTATAAATATTGGTACCCTTTCTCTTATATGGATCTTATAGCCTTTATAGCTCTCCTTCTATAATCTTTCACGTGATGTTTGGTTCAATGGAATAGCAATTCTATTCCAAACATATTCCTTGTATATTATTAAACCAGTGTTTGGTT
>JAOQMS010043596.1:0-11522 GCA_027563885.1 Erythroxylum longipes
ACACTTATAAATAAGAATTATAAATAAATATTAAAAATAAATTTAATATTATATTCAATATTAGTGTCATTTTAAATCTCTTAATGAGATCTTTGTAATGATATATTTTGTGTAAACTAATATATATTTTAAATTTAATTACTTAGTAAATTATGTAAATAAATAAATTGTGAGAAACACATAAAAGGAATATGTTAAAAAGAAAATGGACAAAGTTGTCTTTTTACAACTTTTGGTGCATGAATAGTAACACACCAAATTTAGTGTATTACTATTCATTACACAATTTTGGTGTTGGATTTTGGTGTCTTCCTTAGAGTGAATTCATTGCAACAAAACACCAAATTTGGTGTTTTGGTGCCTTTGTTGGAGATGGCCTAAAAGCTACCTTTTCCTATCCACTTAAAGCAATTCAACATGGATGTGAGCTATACAGATAAGAGAGCTATATCACAGCTGATTGCTTCCTAGTGGAAAACAACAATGTGAAGCAATTCAACTTCAATGAAGCATAATTTGGTTAAGGGAGTAATCATCCTTATTTGAACAAATACAATTTAGGGAGGCAGAACAACCCAAAATTTTCTTAGTTTAACAATGTCAAGAATTAAAGGAGAAATTAAAGTCCACTCAGATTTCAACAAGACAAATACAATTCAAGTGATTCAAAATTGGACAAGATTATAGACAAGCTCAAATATAAAAGTGTGGGAACCCTTCTGAGCAATATAGAAGCAATTGCAAGGGAGCACTATAAGGCTATTACACTTAAGAGTGGGAAAGAGTTAAAAGAACCAACAAAAAAACAAGATGACACCCCCCTTGTATAGGACCAAGAAAAGCAAAAAAAGATGAAGAAAAGAATGAGGATGACACCCCCCTTGTATAGGACCAAGAAAAGCAAAAAAAGATGAAGAAAAGAATGAGGATCTTCCTTACATTCCTACTTCTCTTTACCCACCAAAAATACCATTCCAACAAAGACTTCAAAAGGCTAAATTGGATATCCAATTTCCAAAGTTCATGGAAAAGATGAAGAAATTGCAAATTCACTTGTCTTTTATGGAAGCATTAAAATATATGCCTATTATGCGAAGTTCTTTAAAGACATATTATCAAGCAAGCGTACCTGGGATGATAATCAAATGATAGCCATGATGAAAAGTTGCAACTTCTTAATTACTAACCACATGCCCCCATAGTTAAAAGACCCAGGATTTTTACAATACCCTATATAGTTGGTAATTTAGATATTTCTAAATTTTTATGTGACTTATGCACAAGTATAAACCTTATTCCTTTATTGATTTTTAGGAAATTGAGGCTATGCGATGTGAAGTCAACTTCTATGCTTATTCAATTGGTGGATCAATTAATAAAGACACCGTTCAGCGTGGTAGGGGATTTTTCTATAAAAATGGACAAGTTTATCATTCTAATGGATTTTGTCGTGCTAAACTTTAAAAAGGATCGAAACTATCCACTAATTCTTAATATACTATTTTTGAACAATGGAAGAGCTTTAATAGATGTCCATGAAGACAATCTCATCCTTCGGATTGGTGATGAACAAGTGAAATCAATATGAATAAAGTATTAAAGAATTTGAAGGAAGGTAGCTCATTCATGAGAATTAATGAAGTCAAACTTTTAAAGAAGTGAGAGGAAGAAGAACATATCACAATAGAGATAGAGGTTGAAAAATATACAAAAGTCCCTATTCACGAAGTGTAAGAAGAAGAGGATACGAAGGTGAATGAGAAAGAAAGAGAGCAGTTTACCTTTTTAAAAGAAAAATCGTTGAATTCGATAAATGAATCAGGGACTTTCATCATTCCCTATTTTATTGACAGTTTGTTACAAAAAAGGAAAGTACTAAACTTACTAGGTTTTCTTAATTTGATTAATTATGTCCATCTAATTATCTTGTAATATATAGCTTATTTACATGCTACTAAATTGAAACTGGACAACACAGGTTGATGCAAGCCACTCATGATAAAATCAGGTTAAGCGTAAATATGAAGTCCACGTCAAGTTAATGACATTAACTAAGCGTTACTTAGGAGGTGACCCAAGAATTAGGAATTTTATTATTTTCTTTTCTGTTTTATTTTTACCTAATTTTTTGGTAGTTTGTTACTTTTATTTTTTATGTTTATTTTATAGGGAATTGGATTGTTGGAATTTCATGATTGAAAGTATCTTTATGTTCCATCTCTAACACCATCACTGCTGAAACACCTTGAGTATTCTTGCTCTAACTTTGTATTTCTTGTTCTTTATTTTTCTCTATTTGTATTATTTTGTTTTCATATTGAGGATAATATGTTGTTCAATTGTGGGGATGTATATGCTATACATGTCATTTGTACGTAAATTAGCATTTAGATTGAGTTAGTTTTTGATTAGGTTGACATAGTGTGAACATTTTGTTGCATATGTATGCATTATGTGGATATGTCAATAGTATGAATTGAAAGGAATGAGTTTAGTCTTGAACATGTTCATTTAAATTGTTAAGGTATAGTAAATTAAGAACTTTGTGTTAAGTATCTTTGGATGAATATGTATGTTAATTAAGATATGACACCTAATTTTCACTTTATGACTTTTATTTGTATACATTTATAATTATAGTCAATTGAATTAGTAGGAATTATTAGTACACTCTAATGAGAATGATTGACTAAAAGGAAATGAGGTAGGATACGAAATCAATTAAAAAATTTTAAACAAATAAATATTCTACTAGCCCTTTTGAAACAAATATTGGGTTAAGAATAGAGCTAGTAGCAAGTTGAGAACTGTGATATAACTAAGTATCTATGGGCATTCAATGTTATCAATATTTTAAGCTGCTTTGTTCTTGACTTTCCAAACCAATACATGACCCTTATTCATTGGTTTCCATGGGTAGGTTACTTTAATTGAGTCTTCCACTAATTTCCCTTCCTTATTTAGCTTTATGATCTTAATTACATTAATTAACTCCTTATTTAGTTATACCTCAATGCAGAAATGGGAAAAAAAAAAACCTAATTCTCTTGAGAATGGAAGGGTTCTCATCTAAGCTATGAGGCCTTTCTAACATACTATCAATGTAGTTAAGGCCTTTTGATGATTAGTATTCCAATAGAAATTTATGGAAGTTAGCCTAAATAGGTAAGGTAAGTTAGCCTAAATAGGTAAGGTTTTTACCTTGGCTCTATCTAAGGAGAGTTTAGGTCTCAAATACTTTATAAATAGAGGCCTCCTTTATTGTTCCATAGACCCATTCAATATTCTTCTGAGCTCTATCTTTTATAGTAAATTTGAATATGAAGAAATCGTCCTCCATTGCTAATATGTTTTCTAGACCAAATATCTTCTAAGACTTATTCACCTATTATTACAGTAAAGGAAAACCTAGTAGCTTCTTGAAGAAGTAACGGACCAATAAAGCTTGACATTTTTTTTGCACACATCTATAGTACTTCTAGAAAGGGAAAAACTGGGGTCTTCTCCTTTGTAGGCACAATATAAAATATTCTAAATATGTCAGGGTCACCCACTACCTTCCCCTATATCATCCTCTAAGCAAATTCTGATGAGATATAACTTTCTTACATTCAAGCCTAGATATGGTAAAGGGGAAAGTTTTGGTTTAAGATTAAGGAAGGACTCAAAGAAGAACCTAGATCAAGTGGGGTAATAAAGGAAGATTTTGATGGAGCTTGGAATGCCATATTAATAATAGTAAAACAAAATTGGGAAGAAGGTAAGAAGGATGAGGTAATAAGTGTGTAGCTAAAAAGGGAAAAGAAATTAATTGGTTTAAAGCTCAACGGTAAACTGGATTATAGAGAAGTGAGAGATTCTTACTCTAACACATTTTAATTTAACTATTTTAATAAGAGCATTCTTCAATAGAGAGTATTCATTTTTTTCAATAACGGTGGTTATCAAATCCTTATACAACATCTAAAATAATGTTGATAATAAAGTTAGATGTATCAAATGCCCAATATATATAGTCATATTGAACCTACAAAATAAGGACAAAAACACAAACATTACACTTATTTCAAAATTTAAAATTTCTATGAATTAATATGTAAACTAAGCTCTTACATGCAATAATTACTTTTGCAAATAAGCCTCTAAACCTAACACCAAAAAGATATCTAACAAAATTTTTTACAATAATAAACCTTTAACTCTTTTATTAAAACTATACACCTATAAGACAGTTACAATTTAAATGGTCATTAATGAGTCTTATAACAATAACATCGTACAAGCTAATAATTAAAATAATCATTTATATTAATGCATTGTTAAAAATGCTGACTAGTAGTAAGCTTATCATTTGATATTTGTAGTTTAATCTTGTCATTATAATAGGGACATTCAATGTAGAGAATTTTAAAAAGAAATAAGGATCACTATAAGCATATTATATTCTATCTAACAATAGAAAGTAATAATATCATTTTACCATTGAACATAATATCCTTTCTCAGTAAAATTGAGAATATATCCTTTCAACTTCTGTTAAATTGTCGAAACAATAATAAACAACATTTTGGTATCCATTAGCCACATCATTTCACTTTGTATTATCAATTATATGCAAGGTGAATAGGTAATAAAAGCTACAAATACTTTATTTCTATCTACTTAGTTCTCCATTACATAAGCTGTAATCCGAAAGTACTTCAATGGCCCTGATGAATTTTGATTTAATATATGGCAATAAGAAAAATATAGGTTCACTACTAATATGCCTCCACTTAAAAACTAAAAGCAATTAAAACACGATTTAGACAAACAACATGTAATAAATTATAACCAAGGAAATTAAACAAAAATGTATGATATAAAAGTCAAGTAATCCCTAAAGATATTACACAAGATTGATACATATGATGTACAAAATGATAGAAGAAAGGATATATTGAATCAATATTTTTTCTATATCATTATGGATCCAAAGAATGGAAGAGCACTTTTCTATTATTTCAAAAAGTCACCTCATGAATATTCCACCAAACCATTGATTTTATGGCTCAATGGAGGTATTACATTTGCAGCTATATATTATGATATTTTCTTTATACTTTTACAATTGCACAAGATCAATATGGCTTAAAGCTTCTTTAAGGAATAATTAATAAGAAGCATATTAATTTACTTGCTACCATAGATGTTTGTCTCTAAAATATGGAGCGATGGAAGAATTGAGACCTTTTAGAAAATAAATCTTTTAAAAAATTGAAGAATAGTTAAAATCATATGCTTAAAACATAACATGTTGTTGAAAGACAAAAGTTATTATTAAAGCACAAACTAAAAGAAAATTTCAAAAGTAAGGGCTACACGCAACATGCATGGAGTTGAGTGAGCAAAGAATTTATAATCTTCAAGATTAGGGGATGTTTTTCATAATAAGGTTAGTGTTTTAAGGATTTTGAAATTCTTTTAGTTTTTATTTTACAATATTAACTTTCATATATGATTATTTTAGTATATGTGCCACCAATGTGATAAACAAGTTAACATTATTAATAGAGGGTCTAATAATGGATTTTTTTGAAAATTAAAAGTTGAAGTACTTTAATTTTTAAAGTATAGGCTCATATTGCCAAATTGAGTATAGTTCAAGATTTTTTTATAACCATACCTTTATTTATTAACAATAAAATCTGTCCATTTAATTTTAATTATTTATAAAAATATGGTTTATAAATAAAAATGAGAAATTCACTACAAGAAAACCATACATTAGTGACAGAAACGTACCGAAAAAAAAATACTGTAGCTAATCAGAGACGAAAAATTAATATCCGTCGATAAAACTGTCATGAAAAATTTTATTTTGTGAAAGACAAAATTGTCACCGGTAAAGGTGGAGAGAAAACATCCTCACAAATTTTTCAACAGAATATGGTGACAAAAATGTCACACCCATTAGTAAATTAGGCGAGAATGCTTCCTGCAATTAAATTACGTTGAGATTTACCAACAGATATATTTTCCATTAGTGAATTTCTGATGGTATAACCGTGTCGTCGATAAATTTATTTTGAAATGCTTTGGCGTTGGTTTTTTTACAGACGGTAATGTATTTTGTCGGTGATTTTTCGATGGTCTGCCCACTTTGTCGTTAACTTTATATTAGTCATTTTAAAAAATTGAAAACAACATCGTTTGGTTTAATACCAAATGACGTCATTTCGATTCAAGGTTAAACTCACTCCGAACCTTCCCCCTCGTTTTCTCCTCTGTTCCTTCTCTATTTTTTCTCCTTCCTCGCCGTTGCACATTTGCAGCTTCTCTTCTCCTTGTCGTTGTCGTTGTCGTTGCCGTCGTCATCGCTATCGCACTTAGTTTAATTTGGGTATTTGTTTCTCTAACTCTGTTATTTGGAATGTCTATTTTACTTACTGATCCAATATCTCAGTCTCCATATGGCTTCTAGGTAATATTGTCTAACACAGTGAACAATTTTAATATTGTTTACCAGTTTAGTTGCTGAGTGCATATGGAGGCTTGTCTTCTTTAACCATGGACCGTATTGTCCATCTAAAGGAAATTGCAAAATGTAACCCCTGATTGAGTCCATATTTTGTTGTCACCAGTTGGTATTTTTGAAAGGTCTGTCTTCAGCCCCAGGAAGGCCAAGGGTAGCTCCAAAGGTCATTTTGCAATATATGTACTTGTTTCTGTAAGGCCTTTGATCTGACACTTTTAAGGCATTTAATATGTTATTTTGTGAGGCATTTGGTATGTTGTTCTGTGAGGGCATTGTTTTCATGTTTGTGGGACTTGATTGAAGTTATGTAAGGAAGTTACCATGTCATTTTATGAGGAAATTAGTTTATCATTTTGTGAGGCATTTAGTATGTTATTTTATAAGTTGCTTAGCCTTTCAGTTTGCCAAACTTGTAATCTAACATTTCATGTGGATTGTGTTTAGCCTATCATTTTGTAAAAATTTAAATAAGACATTTTTAGACCCTAACATTTTTTAAAACTTGAGTTTAATGTTTGTGAAACTTTAAGTTTGACATTTTAGAAGTTGAAATTTTATAAGTCCTTTAAAATGGAATGTGAGTATCTACACTTAAAAAAAGTGTTCAACTATTTCAAACTCAACATTTTACAACATACAAGTTGTAGGAGCAAAGATAAAGCTATTCTCAAAGGTCATCGATAGAATGAAGGATTCTCACGGATTTTTTTATTTTATGTTAGCTTTTTTTAGGACAGAGGTCCTTAACAAGTTTCTGCGGAGAGGTTGAAGGAGATGCATGAAGAGTGCTTCTTCCATCTTGTTAAGTTTTCCTGGTCAAGGTTAAGATTTAAGTTTAATATATGCTCAATATGCGTTGGTTTAGGAATCTAGTGAAAATATAGGTGTGAGTTTCGAAGAAGCCAACCTACCAAAGCTAAGTCTAGGATAGAGCTTTTTAAGGTGTAGTGATTTTACTAAGAAAACCTATGTTTGTACATTTGTCACGACAAAAGTATAAGGACATTCTATTCCTTATTTTAGTAAGGAATTCAAGTCTAGCCCCTTCTTTCAATTTGAGTATGCCATTAATTTCCATGAGGAATTATAATTAGGTTGAATACTCTAGAAACTTTCCTTGTTTAGATAATGTGCATGAAAATTTTAATCTAACATTTTGAGTAGTTAACAATTAGATATTTAGGGTTTATGAAAATTTGAATCTAACATTTTGATGAAACTTTGAATAAGATATCTTGAATTAATTTTTTCAATTATGATTATTAAATTTGTAAAACTTTGAGTCTAATATTTTTCATTACTAATATTTTATATGATCATTGAGGTTTATTATTTTAGTATTAACATTTTAAGAGGCCTTTGAGGTCAAATGTTTTGAGAAAACTTAAGTTTTACATTTTATTAAACTTTAAATCTAACGTCTTGAGTTTCTGATGTTTTATGAGACTTTTAATATCTAATGTTGTGTGAGACTTTGAGTTTGAATTTTTGCGAAATTTAAGTTTTATGAGATATCTAAGGTCTAACATCTTTTGTTGTTGATGTTTTGAAAGACCTTTGAATTCTGATGTTTTATGATAACTTTGGGGTATGATATTTTAAGTTGTTGATATCTAGTGAGACCTTTCAACTTTAATATTTTGCTAGACTTTTGTATATTGCAAAGACAGATAGACTGAGCAGACCTAAACTAAAATATCTATAAAATATGATGATTACAATTTTAAGAATACTAAAGCATGGTATGTTGAATATTCCATGTCGTTAGGTTTTAAACTTGTCTAATCACTCAAGTTTATATGTTTTAATCCTGATGATGGTCATTAGTTTGCATAATTTGGACTTATTTTCTCATATAATGTTTAAGACTTTATTTGTGTTTGATGTGATCTACTTTTTGATAGTCACTTTAAGGATAAATTATGCCTCTTTCAAGACTATATATTTTGGCACCTTACTTTAACCTCCTCAATGTTTTGAGCTTTTTTCATTTGAAGGGATCTCTATAGTGTATAGTGTTTCTTTAGTCCCTTCTCAAAAGTGATGGCTACAATATATATGCTAACATTGGATATTTATATGATCTCAAAGTTGAATTTTTTTGCAAATTATATCTCCTAACCTTTATGTGACTTCAAATAAGGACTAAATCATATAGCCTACACTTGTTGCTCAAAACAATGTGTCCTAAAATGATTATTTAATTGTTTGAAACTTATTACGAAGTCTAAAAGAAGGATTTAGTACCTGTCTTCAGTTATGCATGTCAAAGTAAACTAAAAAGCATCAATTAACTATATGTATAGTTACTCAAATTTGTCATCATATTATAAGCCTCCAACATTAGTAATTTAAATGTCTTTTTGCAAATGTCTCCTTTAATATTACTCTACTAAAAGGATTAAATAGGTCGATGAAAGTTTGTTCATAATCTTACTCTTATAGTATGTATGATAGACCACATTAGTTTATGATGTTGTATTAGAACAATTGTATTATATTAAATATTTCATATTCTTTTTCGCAAGCCCTATATTGTGTTGAAGAGCGTCGCTCATCTTTCTTCGTTATAGTCTGAAGTTAACCGTCCATCCAAGTTAGTCGTCCAACTAATGTTTACCATGTTTATTGATTTAATAATATGATTCTGATACCTTTGGATTTTGTGTGCATACAAAGGAGGTCTTGTTTTTTATGTTATTGTTTAGAATATTCTTATAATCATTAATGAGTTTTTATGTTCTTCTTTAATAGTCTAAGTATTTACTACATGGGGAATAAGTTTGAGATGTTATGGATGATTTGACGCATTAATAAACCCCTAGGGCAGTATATAGGCTGAAAACCCATATGTCGCCCCATGAGGCTTATCGGTGAAAAATTCCATGAGCTTAGGAGTCACAACGAGAACTTATTTTCTTAATTCATAGATGTAAAAAATGCCACGTACCATAGTTTTGAAATCAATTATAGGTGATTAATTTGATCGATTAATACTTTAACTTCAATGTGATTAATGCAAATTTAGTATTAACACAAGGAACTAATGCGTTTCATAGAAAAGACAATTCATTCCATAAAAACCCTAGGACAGTATATAGGCTGAAAACCTGTGATACAGCTCCCGTGAGGCTTATCGGTGAAAAATTCCACAAGCCAAGGAGTCACAGTGAGAAATTATTTTCTTGATTCTCAGGTGTAAACAATGCCATGTACCATAGTTTTGAAATCAATTATAGGTGATTAATTCAATTGGTTAATACTTAGGGGATGTTGTATAAAGTTTAGATGTTCTGTAAACTTTGGAGAACATAAAGGATACTAACTGTGGAATCACTGTTTCAAATTAATAGTTTTGCATAAATGAGTAATGTTGATAGATCTTTTATGTATAGATGATTAACACGTGGTGGTTTCATTAATCATGAGTTTGTTGAGGGAGCTGAATCTTTTATTCGTTATACATATTCTCAACCTGCTCATATGGATGGCCCAAAGATTAGATGTCCATGTAAAAAGTGAAAACACATTCGTTTCCTTCCTATTAATGAAGTGAATGGGCATTTGATGAGAAAAGGGTTTGTCCCAAATTATTTTAAATGGACACGACATGGGGAACGGTTGATTTGTAGCACCTTAAGGGGTAATAAAGCACAATCATCAGTGAACTTAAATGAGTTTAAAGGGGGAATTGGATTTCGAACAAATAATATGGATGCAAATGAAAATCCTTACATGTAAATGGTTTATGATGCAGCCGGTTATACCTTTCAAGAAAATATAGAAAATCTTAAAGAAGAACCAAAACCACATTCAAAACAGTTTTTTGACTTACTACACTCAGCTGACCAAGAACTATGGCCAAATTGTGAGACAATGAATCAATTTTCTTCAATTGCTTGAATATTGAACATAAAGTTTGAAGGTCATATTTCTGATCGTAGTTTTGATAAAATTCTTGGATAGTATAATGAATCATTGCCTCCTGATCATACAATGGTTGATAGTTTTTACAATATGAAGAAACTTATTAAGGTTCTTGGTTAGCGTGTTGAAAAGATTGATTGTTGTAAATTAGGATGTATGTTGTATTGTGGAGATGATGTGGAATTACAAGAGTGCAAATTTTATTATCAATGTAGGTTCAAGCCTATAAAGTGCTCAATAAAACATAAGTTAGTACCCTGAAAGCAGATGTATTATTTCCCGCTAACTCCGAGACTTCAAAGATTATATGCTTCTGATGTTACTGCATCTCATATGAGATGGCATAATGAACACTAACAGGAAGATGGAATAATGAGTCATCCATTAGACGCACTGGTATGGAAACATTTCAATGACACCCATTATGAGTTTGCAGTTGAAAGTCAAAATGTTAGGTTAGGATTGTAAAAGGATAGATTCCAACCTTTCGGCCAATCCGGCCAGCAATATTCATTATGGCCAATCATAATTACTCCTTATAATTTGCCTCCATGGATTTGTATGAAAGAGGAATATATGTTCTTGACAGTGATTATGCCAAGGCCTACAAATCCAAAGCATAAAAATGATGTAATCTTACAACCATTCATATCTGAATTGTAGCATCTTTGGGAATATGATGTTGAGACATATGATGGGTCTCTGAAAGAAAATTTTGTGTTGAGAGCAGCTTTAAATTGGACCATTAGTGATTTTCGGCATATGTCATGTTGTTTGGATGGAGCACAGCAGGGAAATTAGCTTGGCCTTATTGTAGCAATGATTTTGATGTGTTTTATCTTCCAAACGGGAGCAAAACATGTTGGTTTGACAACCACAAAAAAATTCTTCCTCCATATCATCCATTTAGATGCAATAAACAAAATTTCATTAAGAATAGGATGGTAAAAAACACCTCCTCCCCCTCATAAGCATTAGTAGAAACTTCGGCTGGAGAAATTGAAGCATCTTTTGGGATTTGCCATATTGGAAAACTAATTTGATACGTCATAATTTAGATGTGATGCATATTGAAAAA
>JAOQMS010043597.1:0-11522 GCA_027563885.1 Erythroxylum longipes
CTTGCTCTAGCATACCATTATCGTCGGTTATGTTCCTAAAAGCTTAAGAACGTACCCTATGGTAGTGGGATGCTACAATAAGACCACTTGCTCACACTTGCATTAAGGATTTCCTTGGGGGGAAATAACTCCCTCTTTCATTACATTTAGATAGTGCTTTAGGATGACCGAAGGAGGAGGATTATACAATTTTTTTCTTCCATACCCCAGTAATCAACAGTCCCTTCTCCGTCACGCCTGTGTTAACCACAAAATCTGATAGTTTGGAAGAAACAATCTTTGTGGGTTTCTGAAGAACAAGTGGCCGAGACAATGCTGGGAAGTCATCCTTAAGGCTAGAAGGTTATCTGATGTCCATCCTACCTCCCCTCAGCCATGAGAGGCCTAGTTGGATGAGAGAAGTCACATAGTATGACACAAGCAGGGAGGCACGGGAGCCAAATTTTTGGGCCGAAAAGAAAATTTTCCAAAAAGGATAGGAATGGGTAGGGGTAAAAGGTAGAAAGTTTAGTGAGAAGGATGAAGTGGTGATCATTATCACTATTTTCCAAAAAGGATAGGAATGGGTAGGGGTAAAAGGTAGAAAGTTTAGTGAGAAGGATGAAGTGGTGATCATTATCACTAGCGTAAAGTAGGTTGGTCAGAAGGGTGGTGGTGCTAAACTATTGGGTGGTTTGCTCGAAGTATATCACAAGCTCTTGGTAGAACTCGTCATTCTTGCTTGTTACTGAATCCATAAGACCATCGTAATTCATCCACATTTTGTTTCTTGATCAAATTGTATGTAATAGCCAACCTATGTGGGCGTTGCACTCAACTAAATTATAGTTTAGAGTTTCGTAAGTTGTAAAAGTTGTTGAGCACATCCTGATAGATCTGCTCCTACTCCTAAGAATCTAACTAGGAAAACCATTTAAGAAAAAAGGTAAAATGAACTGTTTTGAAAGTAGAAGAGCAAAAGACCTAGCTAGAGCTATGCCTTATAGAAATCCATAGCCAAGGACGGTACCCTGAGTCGCTACAAAACTTGTAATGCTACTAATATAAATAGAGCAAGTCAGAATCTGTAATTTTGCAATTGATTTTGCAAGTTCGTGAGTTGAATGAGTCATGTTTATGAGCATAAAACTTTCGTTTGTTAAAGCAAAAGATGACAAGCTTAACACAAGCTTCAGTTCCCAATCATAGTTTCCAATCGTGTTGAATATTGTGAGTACTGTAGTCTCAGAATCTACCTTGCTTAAGGCCTTGTAAGAGATCTAAAATGTCCATTCATTGAAATATATTATTTTAGGAAATTTGAGCCAACATTTGATCTGCAGCTAACATGGAATCAAACTGACCTCGCGTAAAACCCGATTGAAGAGAAAGCACAGTTCAAAATGTACAACAACGTGTGTAACGTCCACTTGTAGTTTTAAAAAGAAAATGATCGTGCACTTGTATATATAGTGAATAATATCAACTCGTGAAGTTAAAGAAAAGTATGTACTTGCATTGTGGGATTAAATATGTTCTCAATGATGAGCAGAACCGGTGCAACATCAACTTCTCAGGGGATACAGTAAGATAAGTTGCCTTAATTTTGTCCATCTGAGCGATCCATCAGAGCAAAATGCACGCACTTCATCGAAATCTCCATCACTTTTTCGTACATGAAATGGTTGCAGAAACCAACTCGCCTCCACACTGGCCTAAGTTGGGTGCTCTGTTTCACTCAGAAGCTATTTTTCCAAGACAAGAGGACAATAACAATTGCAATAGTCACTCTGCTATGAATCCCATATTGTATTGTAATAATCATAGCATAACACCAACCCCTATTGGTGAATTATCACCTAACCTCTCATCCTCTAGGTGTTGGAAATTTTCCTTAAGGATGGACAACAATTAACTATGATTTTAACAGTTTTAATAAATCCATGGTTAAGCGAATCAGATTTGATCCAAATAAAGATAATAACTAACCCAATAAAGGATTTAAATTAATGAGCTGAAGTTCAGCGAAGTAAATAGGCCCCCATTCAATGTGGACCAGACCTGTGTTGGGCCTGTGATAGGGAGGTCTGATATGGAAGTTATATATATAAGCTTAAGATCTCCTGTAGTTGTTTAAGGAAATCGTGAACGTTTGGAAACTTTGACCCATTCAGTAGTTCACATGTTGAGAAAGTTGTAGAAAGGCGTTAACCAAGAGGCGGTGAGCAACTCTCGTAAAGGTTGTTGTGTAAACGAGATCGTTTCACCTCGAAAAGCACGTTTAAAGTCATGAAACTATAATCAAGTATTTTTTGCATTTTCTCCATTTCTTCCCTTTCATGTTTGATCTTGGATGCGTAACTAAGGCTCGTGTTATGCATTACACATGGCATTAGAGCGGTTACATGATCGGGTAAATGAAAACGAAGTTTTTTCAATTTTTCTCCATAAAGAACTCAGGAAAAACCAATCTATTTTTCAATTTTTTTTCTTGCATATGATTACTTGAATATGTGTTAAATGTGTTTAGCATCGAAAAACGATTGGAACAGAGCTTTGTTGGGCGAAAAACACCTTAAAAACTTGCCAAAATTTGCCTGTTTTTAGCAAGGAGAGAGAAAGTGTCATGCTCGTAAAGCTAGCACAATACCGCCCTTAAGGTGGTGCATTTGGCGCGCGCACACGTGGTAGGTAGGAGGTGTTGCCACATGTCAATGAGTGTGTGGTATGCGTTAGATGCAATAGGCGGGTCATATGCGTCTAAATTACAGGCACGTGGGTGTGCGTCTAGCACGTGAACCGCAGGTGCCTGATTGGCTCTAGGGGTGTCTTTAGCTGGCGCGTGCGCAGCATGTGCTCCCCATGCCTACCATAGCTAGTGTTAGCCCGCTGAAACACTCTGACGTTGTGATGATTGACGTCAACACACTAAAGAAAAAAAAGAAACTAAAAAATTTTAGAATTCCTATAATAATACCCTGGGTCATTTTGATTCAGTTTTTGGGCCCAAAGAATCATAAAGTAAGTTTTTAATTTTTTCTAGATTTATTAAATTGGTAATAAATAAAGTTTGAATTCAAAAAAAGGATATAAAGCATTCTAAAGCTATTTTGAGTGAATTTTCATGCTATGAACTTCAAATATGAGAGGCATAAGGTTTTAGTGTCTCATAAGTTATGTTTGTTGTTTGGTATCGTATGATAGTCACTCTAATTGAGATTTTTCCTAGAATAAAGTCTCAAATAAAGTTAATTGACAATATTTTTAGCAGTAATATATGATGATGGGAATGTGCATATGGATTTGCATTTATTAATGGTACATTGTCATATATTATATGTCCATACAGAATGTGACGATAACATACAGTTGTCTCCTATGTGTTTGGGGATCTATTTGGATACTCATGAGAATGTAGTCACCACAGTGGCTTTCACGTGAGTATTTAGATTATTCCGCTTGCATGTTTGGGGATGTCTCTGATCTTATGTTTGGTTATTCTGCCCACAAGTGTTGGCCTTATTAGAGATTCGAGATATGCATATAGGCATTAGATGTAGGAAGCCATTGCTTGAGTGATCTATTCACCCAGAGGTGGTATTATCACATGAGTTGGGGGTGTGTACTCTGATTGCTTTTATGTGGACATCTTATCTACATATATTATGTATTCATCCCACAGGTGTTTCATGATATATGTGATAAGATTCTCAGTACATATACTGTTTATGTCTTTGAGTACCACTGTTATCCTACATTTGTGCTAATCTCTATATTGTTAATCTTGTAGTCATCTTTTCTGTAAACAATAATAGTGTCACCATTAAAACCCTGACTAGTTTCAATTTTAAGAAGTGGAAAGAGGATGTAGAGATTGCAATAGAAATGACAGATATTAATATGGCCATCCATCTCTACTTACATCTATCACCTTGGAGGTTGATAAGGCAACATTTGTAGCCTGGGAGTGGTCAAATAGGATGTGTTATTTGACAATGAAGAGATCCATCCCAGATTATCTACTTAGTGGAATTTCGGAGGCAAACATAGCAAAGGATTTCCTAGACAATGTTTCCCAGAGGTACAGGGTCTTATCCAATGCTGAGATAAGTACCTTGATAAAGGAGCTGTTCTCTATGAGGTATATAGGAATAGGGGTAGTGAGAGAATACATAATCAGGATAGTCCACATCCAGAGTGAGCTTAAGGTGTTAAATCTTCCAATTCTTGATGCCTACATCGTTCACTAAGCTCTGAACACACTCCCTCCAGAGTTTAGTATTCTGGTGACGATGTATAATTTGCAAGATGAGACTTGGGACATCAATGCTTTGATTTCCCAATGTGTTGTCAAAGAGGATAAGTTAAAGAATACTGCTCATAAGGTCCTCTTAGAAACCAAAGGAAAGGAAAAGGTTAAGCCCAAAGGTTTAAAGGTAAGAAATCCAAATTCTCTCCACAAATGCATACTGGTCAGACTAGTATTGCTAAGCGTTTGCAGGATGTTAAAAATATGAGGTGCTTCTTCTGTAAGATAAAAGGACACAAAAAGTTCGACCGCTAGAAGTATAAAGCCTGGAAGGAAAAACATGAACTCTCAGGGGTTCATATCTAGAAGAAAGCTAACAAAAGGGGAGGAGAAATTGATGGTTGGCAATGATGAAGAAGATAGTGTAATGTATGTAGGGGATGTATGTTTAAACCTCAATACAGGGTTTGTTCCTGTATTATAGGAAACATTTAACATACCGTCTTTTTGACAGAATATGATTTCTGTATCAGTGTTATACAAAGAAGGTTATCATTTTGTCATTGATGCTTTTGTTGTACAGTTATCTGTCAGTGCAAAACATATTATTACTGCTTTCTTGTTGTATGGATTATATAAAATGTGTCTTAACCCTCATAAAGTATATGCTTCTTCATATATTGCTAAACCTATTACTCAAAAGAGACCTCTGATTAAGAAAAAGTCATACATCTTGTGGCATAAACGCTTGGGCCACACTTATAGGGAGAGAGTTGAGAGATTGATAAAGGATAAGAGTCTCCCAACGATTGATTTTGAGGGTCTGGAAACATGTTTTGACTGTTGCAGAGGTAAGTTGACCAAAATAAAGAAAATGGGTCAACTCGAGCATCTGACTTATTAGATCTCATATATACGGATATTAATGGACCTTACACAGTTGCTTTACGCAATTTTAGATATTTTCTGACGTTCATTGATGATTATTACCGTTATAATTATGTGTTCTTTCTTAAGGAAAAGTTTGAAGTTCTTAAGAAATTCAAGACTTTCAAGGCTGAGGTTGAGAACCAATTAGGAAAATGTATCAAGATTGTCAGATCTAACCATGGGGGAGAGTATTATGACAACATGGGTTTTTAGGGCAAGAAAAGGGTTCGTTTGCCAGATATGTGGAATCTTATGAATCAGTTACTCAATTCACTACGTCAGGTAGTCCTGAGCAAAAAGGTGTGGCCAAAAGGTGTAACCGCACCTTAAAGGACATGATGAGGTCCATGCAGAGCAGGACTAACCTACCCTATTATCTTTGGGTTGCAGTTGTCAAGAAGACATTGTACATACTTAACAAAGTCTTAAGCAAGTCAGTGCCAAAGATATCTTTTGAGATCTGGAAAGTGTGGAAGCCTAGCTTTGCACATATTAGTGTATGGAGCTGCCCTGCTGAGGTGTGCTTAAATAATCCTTATGAAAGTAAATTGCATACTCATTCTACTTGTTGCTATTTAATTGGATATCTTGACCACTCTAATTGCTACAGATTCTACTGTAAAGAAGGTGTCAGCTTTTCGGACTCTCAAATAGCTTTTCAGACTATTAGCATGCAATTATATTTACCATGATTTTGCAAATCTGAAACACCAAGAGCTATATGAACATCGAAATCAAATCGATATCAGATTATACCTTTTGCAATGTAAATAGCAAAGAAGCACGTACCGTCGGAAGAGCATGTCAAATGTCGCGCCTCTACTAGTATCCATACCCTCACGAGACCAAACTGTTTGCTCAAGGTTACACGCTCTAAGTTTTTACTAATTTTTAACCTTGGTAATTATCGCAAGCGCACGGGTCGTTCTTATAGTACTTAAGGTGTCGATCCCACGAGGAAGGGAACTAGTCCTAAAAATCTAAAGGTAGCTAAGTTTGCAAAACCTAATTAAACAACTACGGCAGAAATTAAAATTAATAAAGAATCAAATTTGAGAATTTAAATCACCGAAAGAACAAACAGAAGCAAACTCACACAAATAATCCAAAATTCAACCTAGAAGTGACCAATTGAGAGAAAGGGGGAATTTATTCGAAATTAAAGAAAATCTATCCAATTATAAAATTTTCGATTTAATGGGCTTAGACGGTCCTAAGATGAATTACTCTCTCTCGAGTTATAATTATTAACCCTAATTAATATTCCCTAATTCAAATTGTGGAAATTGCGATCTCTCGATCCGTAATTTGTCCAAAACTTAAATTAGTTCTAAAGTTGTCTATTAACTTACCGAGAATCTGTGCTCGATCTCTCATTACACGACTCTACCAATTTGATTCAATTCTCTACCTATCGATCCTAACTCTCGTTAACCTAAATCAATGATTTTTACCAGCTCACCCTCTCAGTTTATTGCCCAGTTATGAAGAATCAAATTAAATCACAATAAATAAAAATAAAACATAATCAAATCAATCTTATTAATCTCAAAAATAAATAAACCCAAAGGTGAGTTTAGACAAAAGCATCAACATTCAATGACAAATATCTCTAATCAATCTCAAGACTCCATACATCAATGAAATTGAAATAACAACTAGAATATACTTTCGGAATGGATCTGGGAGTCACGACTGCGAGAAACCACCTATTTCGGGAAGTATGTCGCGTCAAGCGTGTCTCCATGCCCCTCTTCCTTCGTCTCCTTCCTTGATCGATTGATCTCTAACTAGGTTTTCCCTAGAATTTTCGGCAAAGTCTCTCTCTTTTTGTAGCTCTTGGCTCTCTAATCTCCCCCTGATGGCTACTACGTATTGTTTTATTTATTCTGTAGCAGCCTTAGGTTAAACTTGGGGTCGAAACGGTTTAAAAAATTACCCAAAATTTGAGTTTTTCTGTCAGCCCGACGCCTGCCACGATCGTGGCCCTGCTTGCCATAATCGTGGCCTACTGTTTAACCTTTCTGTCATGATCGTGGCCTGACTTGACGCTCTCTGTCACGATTGTGGCCTGGCTACTGCTGGCTCCTCCTCTTTTGTCACGATCGTGGATACTATGCACGATCGTGGCCTATGTCTTTTAGCCCGAAACTCTTCAAATCTTCACCGTTCTTCCCTGTTTACCCTGCAACACTAGCACACATATCAAGGTACCTAAAAAATATACAATTTAAGCTCAAAGATTCAGACTAACCCAATAAAACACTTAAACACAAAAACTAATGTAATTAAACCTTAAATGCCTTCTCAACACTCGATTAACACAAAATGCATAACAAATTAAACCCTCAAACATCATACGAAACACTACTATCATGAATCAATGCTTTTAGTGTGCTAGCCCCCCTCTTGAGACCTCTCTCTCTCTATTAGTTAAGGAGGACGATGACACTATGGTTTCTTTTTAGGCAGATGAGTCTTACTCAAATCAAGTCATACTATACATCTATATATATAGTAAAACCCTAAGGCCTAAAAACCCAAAACATATTAAAGCCCAATGAATGTTCAATCTTTTAGTGTGCAACCCTATAGGCTTATTTAATATTAGTAGTAGGCCTAAGCTTCTTTTAGGCCCATAAGTTATAAATAATCTCTAGCAAAACATTATAACTACCTAATATTAAATAAGATCGAAGTCTAACATTACCTGAATCACAACTGATAAATTACAGTAAATTCTATAATTGGTTTGTACGGCATACACTAACAAAAGGAGAGTCTAGAATTGTGGAATCATAAATAACTAAGTTTCTAAAATATGATGTTTTGGATGAGGGTGGTCCTTTACACACTTCAGATGATATCAGGACAGATAATACATTTATTTTGTATTCGCCACTCATACAGTCAGATCTAGTGGATCAAGGTCTTAGTACTGTGTTAGTACAGGTACAAGAACTTATACCTATACAAACAAAGTTTCTTGAGGTACAAGAACTAGTGAAGTTATGAAGATCCACTAGAACGAGATGACCTGCTATTCCATTTAATTGCATAGTCTATTTGGGAAAATAGGATTATGATGTTGGACATGTCGCAGATCCAGTTACTTTTTCATAAGTCGTTTCTATACAGATTTGTGGTGGGATGCAATGAATGACGAGATGCAATCTATAAAACATAACAAGGTACAGGAGTTAGTTAATTTGCCTCAATATTGCAATCTCGATAGTTGTAGATGACTGTTTAAGACCAAAAAGGATATTCACAGTAAAGTTTATGATATGAGCTATATCAAATGGATGCTAAAATTGCTTTCCTGACTACCTTTGTGAGGAGGTCTATATGGAACAACCGGAAGGATTTCAGGATTAAGAAATGCTTGACAAGTTTGTAGACTAAGAAAATCAATATATGGTTTGAAATAAGCTTTCAGACAGTGGTACCTTAAGTTTGATGAGGTTGTGACCTCTTTTGGCTTCGTGGACAATAAAGTTGAAAGATGCTTATACTATAAGGTCAAGCGGAGAAAGGTTATCTTTCTACTTTTGTAGGTAGATGATATCTTGCTCGCATCTAAGGACTTGACTAGGTTGCATAAGGTTAAGCAAATTTTAGCTAAGAATTTTGATATAAAAGAACTTGGTGAAGCATCTTTTGTCCTAGGTATTCAGATCTTGATACTCATTAGTCCTCTCGCAGAGTGAATGCATTGAGCGAGTGTTGTAGAAGTTTAATATGGCTTATTATAAACTTGTTATAGCACCTATTTCTCATGGTGAGAGATAATTTTTGGCACAGTGTCTAAAAAATGAGGTAGAAAGAGAGGCTATAAGGAATGTTCCATTCTAAAGTGTGATTGATAGTCTAATGTATGACCAGGTATACACTAGGCTGGACATTACATTTGTTGTTAGACTATTGGGTCAATATCTGGCTAACCCAGGGATAGACCACTGGAATGTAGTTAAACAAGTATTGAGATATTTAAAGGGAACTAAGGATTATATTATGACATTCATAGGGGTCAACAATCTAAGCCTTGTAGGGTATATAGATTCGGATTTCGCTACGTGTCTAGATGGTAGAAAGTTCACTTCAGTTTACATTTTTATGTTAATAGAGGGTGCAGTATTGTGGAAGATGTCAATCAGATACTAGTGACTTCCTTGACTATGCATGTAGAGTTTGTGGCATGCTATGAGGCTGCTTCATAAGTGGTTAGTTTCTGAGTTGTCTACGGTTGATTCAGTGGCTAAACCCATTCAACTGTATTGTGATAATCTTGCTACTTTGTTGTTCAGTAACAACAATAAGAATATCACAAGGTCTAAGCATTTGGAGGTCAAGTACTTGACCATAAATGAGTTAACATAGAAAGGTGACATTGAGGTGGAGCATTTGAGGACTGAGGAGATGCTTGTTGATCCTTTGACTAAAGGACTTCGCCCACATGTTATGAGTGTGTTAAGTCCTTAGACACTGTTAGTTAGAGATCACTGTGTTTGCTCCTTGTATATTTGTATGTTCTTCATATATTATGACAATATGTATTATTAACAAATATGATCATCATTTTGCTCTCAGTCTATACATATTGTTGTATATTTTCATGATACAGGTGAAAGTCTTCAGATTTGTGTCGATCTTAAGTACTTTGACAGGTCTTTAGGCATATATACAGATTGACCTGGAACCTATGTCATTACGACACATATAGTTTAATAAGTATAAATCCATGGATTGACATGACATAGGGGGTATAAGTGTTTAATCCCATAAAGGTTTTTCTCCATTCGGTTTAGTATTCAGTGAGAGAAAAAAGATTAATGCTATTTAGCATAAAATTCAGAGAAGACCTACAAATGGAAAGATGATAAATTTTAAATCATACAGGTATCATCATAGTTTTCCACACTCCATGTTCTCATTCAGTTAGTAAGGTATTAGATATGCGTGATTGTATTAGATCTATGTCACACATGACACATGCATTTGATATTTTCCAGTATTGAAAGATTTACGGGACAGAATGATGGACTTTCATTGTCTTTGGACCAAATGGATTTTTAAAACTTGGCTAACCTATACAATGATTTGATTAACAGTTTTTACTAGTTTTATCATTATTACAACTCCTGTAATTAATTATTGTCCAAAGGAGAGAATGTTGGAAATTTTCCTTAAAGATGGACAACAATTAATTATGATTTTAATGGTTTTAATAAATTCACGATTAAGCGAATCAGATTTGATCTTGATAAAGATAATAAATTTGCTCAATAAAGGATTTGAATTAATGGGCTAAAGTCCAATGAAGAAAATAGGCCCCCAGTTAATGTGAAATAGACCTATATTGGGCTTGTGATGGGGAGGCCTTACATAGAAGCTATATATATAAGGTCAAGGTCTCTTACAGTTGCTTAAGGAAATCATGAACGTCCAAAAACTCTGACCCGTTCAGTGGTTCACATGTTGAGAAAGCTGCAGAAGGGCGTTAAATGAGAGGTGGTGAGCAACTTTTATAAAGGTTGTCATGGAAACAAGGTCGTTTCATCTCAGAAAGCTCGTTTAAAGTCATAAAACTGAAATCAAATATTTTCTGCATTTTCTTTGTTTCTTCCCTTTCACGTTTGATCTTGGATACGTAACTAAGGCTCATGTTACGCCTTACACTTGGAACCAACCTTCACCATATACATAATCTCTATGGATAATAACATCACCTGTGAACGAGAAGTTCACCAACTATGGTCTAATTGAATCTATTGTTCGTAAAGAAGGCCAGGTTTACTATTTGGTTCCATTTGGCTTAGATAGCAGGAACATATGTGTATGGAAGAATTTGAAAGAGTTCACGGGGTTTAAGTCCAACAGTGGGTTAGTTAAAGCCATTGTTATATTTGGTAATAATATTTTCACCAGATAGTCTTATTTCAACGTACGCGTGGCATAAGTTGTTCCACGTGTAGTTTAATGGTGATAAGAGCATCATCTCTACACGGTTCAGAAGCATGATTGTTGTTAAGCGACCATTTCACTACAATAGCTTAAGCTATTGTATGAGGCCAACTTAATTGGTTTTATATATTCACTAATACACCCCCTCAAGTGAAAGCCTTTGGGCTTGAGACTTGCACAGGCTCACTCTACCTTGTGCTGAATAATAGGTGGGTGGTAGGATTTGAACTCACGACCACTTGGTTACAAAGGCTCTGATATCATGTTAAGCGACTATTTCACCGCAATAGCTTAAATTATTGCATGAGGCCAACTTAATTGCATGAGTCAAGAACCTCATTACTTGGTGAAGACTTACAGTAAGTTATTTTAGTGAATGTGCATTATGGGTTAGCCGAAT
>JAOQMS010043598.1:0-11521 GCA_027563885.1 Erythroxylum longipes
TGGTTTTATTGGTACCTTGCTAACTACTTTAAAAAATAGAAGGGTCATTCTAACAATAGCACCTGATTTCAACATCAGGTTAGATGATCTCACTTTATCTAAACGACTGCAAGTTTAGATCCAGATCACTGGAGCAGATCAAGATCCTGCAGTCATCATGACTACTTATATTACCAGATGATCTATCACCTGCAGAATCATGCTTTGGACCTCAACTTTCTAAATTCAACTTCGGATGCTCTTTACATGGTTGTTGATCGTTCCAATGATCAGACTACTATTATCCAGATACTGAAGCAATTACCAGCAGTGGAGCTTGAAAAGTTGATGCTTACATAATGGATCACCAGTTACCAGAAGGTGTTCCATGCACCTCGTCGACACTCTTTTCATACAACCACTCCTCCGATTCTGAAGACATTAAAGGATGGAACGGTAAAGTCCATTTATGCAAGGCCCAATGAAGATCCATCTGGACCTTTTACATCAGGGGATATTTTTCTTATACAACCCTTATTTTCTTATACAGAAGATAAATGTAGCCCTTCTATTCATTATTTCAAATCTGATAGAGCTCCGGTTTATGTAAGCCATCATCATGACATTTTGTATAGGATGTTGACCCATTTATGTGCGAACTTGATTGTGAAGTCTCTCTCAATCCTGCGTCACAGTAATGATGATGATGAGCAATATGTTAGATGACGAAGAAAGAAGGAAAAGTATAAAACTTGATGTATGCATTCGCAACAGTATCATCCACATAAGGATGATTCAGATCCAGTTAATTCCGGCAAATCTATTGGTTTACCCATAGAAAGATTTAGACCTAAATCTCTTCATAAGATGCTGAAATCTTCTACTTTTCAGACTAAGCTAGCAATTCCTGTCATTGCTCCTACTCCTATACCTTGAATGATGGTTAAGTCATACGAAGAAGATTTTCCTTCTCTACACAGGAGTACAGATGAAACAACTAGGGTTATCTCTAACCCTTATATTCAAGTCACATGAATCACTTCACAAGGAACACTTGTCTCAAATCCTTCTGATAAAGTACTTAACTGGCAGACATCAAATGCAGTAACACAGAACAAAGTTTTTCGAAGAATTGATTCTGAGCTTGATAGAATCAATCAATAGACTCATACTACTAAACATAAAGTTGACGCCTTCTCAAAACAGATCCAACAACTGTATCACTCATACAAAGCTCAGATCTAGCAACTAGACGCTAATCTTCGACATCACATTGCTATGCAATATTTTGGACATAACTTTGATGTCAAAACTAGAGAACTCTGGAAGATACAAGGAATTATGCAAAATATAGAAGTTGATATGCAATAAGCACAGTCTAAGACTGTATATAACTCATCCTCTTCTGTATTTCCAAATATACAACCAGTATACACTCCTCCTTTGTATCAAACGTGTCAAGAAGAAGCTAAATATTCAAAGGTTTTCAAGTTCAATTATCCTTTGATCAAACAACATATCCATCCTCAGGTAGCTCAAGCAAAACCTAAAAAGCCAAAGTTAAAGCCAAAGCCTGAACCAGTTCCTGAGTCATCACCTTTATATACTAAACTTGAACCAGTTAATTAGTGAAGTAAACTGTTACAGATTCATACACCTCCAACTTCTCCACCAAAGTCTCAACCTTCTACCTCTACTAGGAAAGATATAGCACCTTTAACAGAGTTCATAGCAACTCTTGCACCTACACTTATTGTAGAAGATTCCTTTATTCAATTAGATAAGTCAAAAGCTTGTTCTGAAGCCTCTGTCCCAACAACTGAAATCTCTGCAACAATTTCTGAGTCATCATCTGAACAGATCTCTAAACTGTCTTCTAATTCCTCAGCCTAGTTAGCTGATCTATCAGACTTAGCTTAATTTCTGATGACTATGCCTGAACCTATTGAAGCTAAACCAGAAATAAGTAAAGCAGAATCCACAAATACTGAACCTTTCAGCACCATAAGCTGCACCAGTTACATAGACTAAGCCTATTTTAGGAATTTGATTTACTTTTGACGATCTTCCCTTAAAGAAATGGAGAGATCGTCTGCATGAATTTGGTGCCCGGATAAATCTTCAAATGGCTCGACCAAATAATCCTTGATAGGATATTTTGTCTGAATTTGCCTCTCATTTCACTGGTACTTTGCGAAAATGGTGGCAAAGTATTGACGACTATCGAAAACTTCAGTATATCCAAGTCACTACAGCCGGAGCTCTTCTTGGAATAATTCATAAGTAATTCATCATTGACTTTCAGCTTATAGATAAGCAGGTCCGTCAGGAGAATTTTGCAATGAGATGCTGTTCACTTGACAAGCGTGATTTACAAAAGCATTTTCAACGTATGACAGAAAAGTGTTATCTCTTGAATGAATGAAATGATGTTAATCTTCGATATACTTCTATCTCATCCCTTTCAGATCAACTACAACTAGAGCTACAAAGGACCATTGTTTCTCTACAAAAGGATATGACCAATATATCTCTCGGAGAAATTTATCAACTTGCTATGGCCTCTCTTGATAAGCTGTGTGATCAACATGTCTTATTTAAAAATATCGTTAAAGGTGGTCCACTTCTCAAACAGACTTGTAAAAAGCCTTATCTTTAGATTAAGTGGAAAGACAAGAAGAATTGTGATTGTAGCGACAAGAAGAAATCTTATCATAAGCATGTCTATCATCGACGAAAGTTCCACAAACAAATGGAAGGCTACAAGCCACTAAAAAAAATTTATGTGAGAAAAGATGAAACAAAAAGAAAGTTTATTTGATTCTTCAAGAAGAAGTCCCATTATTCTCAAAAAGTTGGTCGATATTTTCTCTGTGGACAACCAGGATCCTTTGCACAAACTTGTCCTCACAAAAGCAAGAAAGATATCAAGTTATTGAAGCACATGCAATCAATTTTGCCTATTCACTCTTAAAATAACTTTGAAAATCATATTAAGGAACAATCCACTGAAGATGAAAACACTAAGTTTGTTGTTTCTATTACGACCTCTAAAGATGAATCCTCTGAGGATGATTCTCTATACATACAACAACAAACTTGTATGAAAATAAATCGTACTCAAGTTCAACGACTATATGTCTAGATTCAACTCTTCAAACAAGAAAAATATGATTGACCTATCAAAGCTATTGGATTTATGGATGTGGGATCCAGTTGTACGATTATGAAGCCCAACATTTTATCTTTTGAAGCATGGACCTCACATGATGAGTATTTTACAGCTGCAGATGACAATTCATTCAAGATCGGGCTTATTACAAAGGGAAATATCAGGATACGACTCTTTCCACAGTCTATAGTTTGGACTAAAATTCTTGGAAGCAATCTACCTAGCCCAGATATTCTCATTAGTATAGATGTCTACAGCAAAGCTTCACCTTTACAGATCCTACCTACAGGCTTCAAGTATCAATCATTTTTTAGTCCTTACACTGAAATAAAAAATGTGTTTGAACTTTCTCAAGTTCCTACACCATATACATCACTGAGAGATAAACCGTTAAACTACTGTCCTGAATCACATGCATAGTTCATTCATCCATATCCTCTTTAAAAAAATGCTGACTTTTTCATAAGTTTACCTTTCAAAAAGAATGAGGATATCAATCTTACGAAAGTCACGCATCTAGGAATGAACCCTGATGATCTCAAACTTGCACAAGATGAGTATGCTATCCTTCTGAAACAAGGACTTATTGAGCCCACAAAATCGAATTGGGCTTGCCAGGCATTCTATGTGAACAAACGTTCAAAGCAAAAGTACGGTAAAAAGAGATTGGTGATTGATTATAAGCCTCTGAATGCATTCCTGCAAGATGACAAATTTCCTCTTCCAAAAATAAGTACTCAGGTACTATTTCTAAAAGAAGCGGTTATCTTTTCCAAGTTTGATCTTAAAGAAGGATTCTAGTAATTGGGTATAACCAATTGAGCGGTACAAAATTGTATTCTGCATTCCCAATGCACAATACCAATGGACTGTTATGCTATTTGCGCTTAAAGTTGTCTCATCACGGTTTCAAAGAACCATGACCAAGATCTATGAGCCTATGAGCCTATCATCAACAGTACAATCATCTACATTAATGAGATTATCCTATTCTTAAAGACCCATGAGGAACATCAAGCCTTACTCCATCAATTCTTGGATCTTACTAAACAGTATGAAATTATGCTTTTAGCCTCTAAAAACATCATTGGTACAATAAAAATTGAATATCTGAGTATGTATTTCAAAGATGAATTCTACCAGCCTGGTCCACATATTACACAAGAGTTGTTACACTCTCCTGATGAAAATCTCACTGTGAAGCAAATACAACAATTCCTCATAATTGTTAATTACATCCATGAATTCATACCATACGTGGCAGCTTACACTTCATACTTATCCAATTTGCTCAGACAGAATCCAACATGGCCTCCTGATATTTTTCTTCCTTTTTCTCATTATAAATTTTCCATCTGCCATATCAAAGGTCACCACAATACACTTGCTGATTTTCTTTCTAGAACTACCAAACTGATCTTGTTTCTTTCATCCTCTCTGAATCATTTTATTTCTCTTTTTTGACTAATGCAGTTTCCAAAGTTTGCAAAATATAAAAAAGATTTTCCTCCTTTGTTTTTTACTGCTCCAACTACTGTTACAGACCTCTTTCCCCTTCTTCATCAAAGTCTGTTTTATTATCTTCATCTTACACTTCTTAAATTTGATATTTTACCCACTCCTGGTTATTTTGATGCTCTTGCTCCCTACAAACTAATGTATTATCTTTATAATACTCTCCATGATATTATCTTATGGCATCTTTGGGCTTTATCTTCCTTATATGCTTATTCTATCTCTCTGTCACCCCTCTATGTTTATTGCCACCTATCTAATCCTACAAATGTCAATTCTCTTTTATGGACTTTTTCATAATGGTTTCAACCATTATCTAAATGGCGTGTGGATATGTCTCAACTCTTAACTCATTATCGCTTATGGGACACTATTTTAACTGATCATAAAGTTTATGTCATTTATATCATACACCATCCTTACTACATGAGTACTTCTGGACATTTGTGTACACACAATCATCTACAATATTGGCGAACAACCCTTGATTGGTCTACAGAATGCATACAGTTAATATTAGACTTATATTCTTTCTTAGACCAACTCAATCAATCTCCAAGCTTGTCTTCATCCAACATTTGTACATCCCTTGGTCCAAATTTTGGAGATACTACTTTTCTTGCACCAATTCTTACTCCATCAATTGACCATTGGACATCAGTGACTCCCCCTAATGTTATCAACATTCGAGCTGGTGAAGTTTCTTGCACCACATATCGACATTCTACAGTTTCAAGCATACCATCCAGCCCTATCTAAGAGCCCACATTTGTTTCTAGCTCAGAACTTTCTACATGGATTGCAACTGATATCAGCTACATTCTTCCACAAATTGACAATAACATGGCCTTCACATATGACTTTGATTGTGATCATGACCTCACTTTAGCACTTTAAAGTGGGACTCATCTTTTTAGAATTTTCTTTTGAGTGTTTTGATGAAAAAGAATCTTGTGACCCACAAACTACTATACAAGATTCCTTCTTATTATTATACTGTTTGCTTTTTAGAAAGTTGTTTACTTTTTCAAAGTAGTTTTGTTAAAGGTGCGATGATTGTACTTAAAGTTCCTTTCTTTTTTAAAGTTGTAAAATCAGTGTGTTTCTTAAAAGTTTTACTTTCTGCCCTTACTTCGCTTATAAAAGCAAGGTTTCTCCTCAATTGTAAGCACAACTAGATTTGACAATTAGATTTGAAGAAGTTTGATTTTAATGAATATTAGTTTGAGTGTTTTCCATTCTCTCTAAGTTCTACTGCTCTTGAAAGCTTAAGTCTTGAGTGATGTTACTATCTGTCATTATATAGAGACAAGTATGCTCTACACTCGCTTTTTCTGAGGATCTTGTGTATCAGAAAATCTAAAACAGTCTATAAATGCATAAAACAATTTTACTGTGAGATTAGAGTTTAACGGGAAAAAAGTGTAGGTACTATTAAGACTATTGTTTCAAAGGGAAAAAGGTGTTATGAGAGTGTAAGGTTCCTAAGAGGAAAGCTGAGAGTTGCGTGCTCGTGGAGAGAAGGGTTTTGTGTCTCGACCATCATGCCTGAAACTTAATGATAGTCACAAGGTTCCCATGTTGTTCTACTATAGTCTACCAGAAACTGCAGCAGCCTACAATTCGACTTTGGTTAGTCGATGGTCTGCTCAAAGATGGTGTTTTAGCTAGGTAGTTGTTGTACTTTTCCTGTGTGCCCTTCGGAGTCCCGGTTGTTTCATCTGTACTCCTGCGTAGAAAAAGAAAATCTTCCTCGTATGGCTTAACCATCATACAAGGTATAGGAGTAAGAGTACTGACAGGAATTGTTGGCTTAGTCTGACAAGTAGAAGATTTCAACATCTCACAAAGAGATCTAGGTCTAAATCTTTCTATGGGTAGAACAATAGATTTGCTGGAATCACTTGAATCTGAATCATCCTTGTGCGGATAATACTGCTGCGAAGGCATACAACGAGTTTTAGAATTTTTCTTCCTCCTTCGTCTTTTAGCATATCGCTCATCATCATCATCACTGTCTGACTCAGGATTGAAAGAGACTTCACAGTCAGGTTCGCACATAGATGGGTCAATATCCTATACAAAATGTCCACAATGATAGCTTACATAGACCGATTCTCTATTAGATTTGAAATAATGAATAGCAAGGCCAGATTTATCTTCCATATGAGAAAATACGGGTCGTATCAGAAAAATAGCCTCTGATGTAGAAGGTCCAGATAGATCTTCATTAGACTTTGCATAGATGGACTTTACTGTTCCATCCTTTAATGTCTTCATAATCGAAGGAATGGTTGTATAAAAAGAGTGTCAATGAGGCGCATGGAACACCTTCTGGTAATTGGTGATCCATTCAGTAGACATCAACTTTTCAAGCTTCACTGCTGGTAATTGTTTCAGGATCTGGATAATAGTAATCTGATCATTAGAACGATCAGTAACCATGCAAAGAGCATTTGAAGTTGAATTTGAAAAGTTGAGGTCCAAAGCATGATTCTGCAGACGATAGATCATCTGTTAATGTAAGGTAGCCATGATGGCTATAGAATCTTGATCTACTCAAGTGATCTGAATCTAAACTTGCAGCTGTTTAGATAAAGTAGGATCATCTAACTTGATGTTGAAATTAGGTGCTATTGTTAAAATGACACTTCCATTGTTGAGAGTAGTCAGCAAAGTACCAATTAAAACATTTTGGTACGTTGTGTAGGCAGTGTCTAGAAGAGATATCTTGGCTATAACAGATATTCTCTTTCTTCCATGAAGTGTGAGAACAAGGCGTATAGCTCCAACATACGAATGTGTATGGTTGTGTTCTCTCCAAAGAGAGATAAGCTCCTTTGGTATCTTAAGCCTTACATATTGTTCTGCAGTAGTAGATCTAAGACCACACTGTTCCAATCTGAAACTCTGAATTATTTATTTGACTTTTGATCTAAATGTAGACAAAATGATATGTATACTTCTTGTTCAATAACGATAATGAGAATAGATATTATAAGGACTTAACAAAGGTAAAGAAGACTCACAAACACGATCTTCAACAGGAATATGGGTAATTTCTACTAAATTTTATGTACGATTAGAGAAAACGCTTTACACTAGACAATAGACTAACATAGACAAAGTTGAAGACAAATGAATAGGATCATTGGATAATGTTTCCATATTGATGGGCTCTCTCCCTACTCACTCTTATATATCAAGAGATAATATTACCACCGACCAAGACCCCAACACCGAGACCCAGAAGGGCACACAAAGAAAGTACGACAACCAACTAGCTAAAACAACACCTTTGAGCAGACTATCGACTAATCAAAGCGAATTGTAAGCTACTACAGTGTCTGGTAGACTATTGTGGATGAACATGAGAATCTTGTGACTATCGGTAGGTTCCAGGTATGATGACTGAGACACAAAGCCCTTTTCTCCACGAGCACATAACTCTCAACTTTCCTGTTAGGAACCTTACACTCTCACAACAACTTTTCCCCTTTGAAACAATAATCTCAACAGTATCTACACTCTTTTCCGTTAAACTCTAATCTTATAGCGGAATTGATTTATGCAGTCATAGACTGTCTTAGACTTTTTGATACACAAGATCCTCAGAAGAGACGAGTGTAGAGTATACTTGTCTTTGTATAATGACATATAGTAACATCACTCAAGACTTAAGCTTTCAGGAGAGGGAGAACTCAGAGAGAATGAAAAACACTCAAACTAATATTTATTGAAATCAAACTTCTTCAAATCTAATCATCCAATCTATTCGTGCTTACAATGAAGGAAAAAACCTTACTTTTATAGGCGAAACAAGGGCAAAAAATTAAAACTTTCAAGAGACACACTGATTACAACTTTAAAAAAGAAAGCAACTTTAAGTGCAAGCATCACACCTTTAACAAAAGCTATTTTTAAAAAGTAAACAACTTTCTAAAAAGCAAACATTATGATGATAAGAAAGAATCTTGTATAGTAGTTTGTGGAATACAAACATTCTCTTCATCAAAAGACTCAAAAGTAAATTCTAAAAAGACGAGTCCTACTTTAAAGTGCTAAAGTGAGGTTATGATCATGTCATTGTCAATTTGCTCAAAAATGTGGCTGATATCGGTTACAATCCATGTAAAAAGTCCTGGGCTAGAAACAAAAGTGGGCTCTTGAATATGGTTTGGATGGTATGCTTAAAACTGTAGAATATCGATATGTAGGGCAAGGAACTTCACCGGCTCGAATGTTGATAACACTAGAGGGAGTCACTGATGTCCAATGATCAAATGATAGAGTAAGAATTGGTGCAAGAAGAGCATATCTCCAAAATATGGACCAAGGAATATACAGATGTTGGATGGAGACAAGCTTGGAGATTGATTGAGTTGGTTTAAGAAAGAATGTAAGTCTGCCATTAACTGTGTGCATTCTGTAGACCAATCAAGGGTTGTTCACCAATGTTGGAGATAATTGAGTGTACACAAATGTCCAGAAGTACTCATGCAATAGGGAAAGTGTATGATATAAATGACATAAACTTTATGATCAATTAAAGTAGTGTCCTATAAGTGATAATGAGTTAAGAGTTGAAACATGTCCACACGCCATTTACATAATGGTTGAAACCATTCTAAAAAAGTTCATAAAAAAGAATTAACATTTGTAAGATCAGATAGGTGATGATAAACATGGAGGGGTGACAGAAAGATAAAACAAGCATATAAGGCAGATAAAGCTCCAAGATGCCATAAGGTAGTATTGTGGAGAGTATCATAAAGATGATACATTAATTGTAGGAAGTAAGAGCATCAAAATAACGAGAAGTGAGTAAAATATCAAATTTGAGAAGTGTAAGATGAAAATAATAAAATAGAATTTGATGAAGAAGAAGAAAGAGGTTTGCAACAGTAGTTGAAGGAGTAGAAAACAAATGAGGAAAATCTTTTTTATATTTTGCAAACTTGGAAAACTCCATTAGCCAAAAAAGAGGAATAAAATAATTTAGAGAGGATGAAAGAAACAAGATCGGTTTGCTATGTCAAGAAAAAAAATCAGCAAGTATATTGTAGTTACCTTTAATATGGTAGATGAAGAATTTATAGCGAGAGAATCATTCCTACCAATGAAGCAATTGGCTATTGGAAAGATGTTTCTTGGGTTGATCAAGAATCTTGGGGAAGGAAGTGTTATCAATTTCAATGACAAAGTGATAAGGTGTAAGGTGGAAAACAAAATTTTCAATACCTCTTTTAACGACCAAGATTTCTTTGTAACTAATGTGTTAGTGACATTCAGATGTTCGAAATTGTTCACTTGCATGACCACAATAAAGACGATTGCTATTAATTTCTTTTAGGAGCACAACATCCCAATAATTGTCATTAGCATTTGTCTGTAAACTATGTTGTCCCATGCCACAAATTTTTTAAGATAAAGGATCTTGACAAAAGTGCTTTAAATATTGGACAACTTTTATTTGTTCTAAATGCCAAAGTGGTGGATTTCTTTTCGGTAACTTACATAAGTATGAAGTGTAAGCTGTCACATATGGTATGAACTTACGGATGTAATTAACAATCTTGAGGAATTGTTGTATTTGCTTCACAGTGAAATTTTCATCACGAAAGTGTAACAACTCTTGTGTAATATATGAATCAAGCTGATAGAATCCATCTTTGAAATACATACTCAAAAATTCAATTTTTGTTGTACCAATAATGTTTTTAGAAGTTGAAAGTATAATTCCATACTGTTTAGTAAGATCCAAAAATTACTAGAGTAAGACCTAATGTTTCTCGTGAGTCTTTGACAACAGGAGAATATCGTCAATAAAAATAATTGCAATATTGAGGATAGGCTCATATACCTTAATCATGATTCTTTAAAACAATGTGGGGCAATTTTAAGCCTAAATAACATAACAATTTATTGATATTGTATATTAAAATTGTAAGATATAATTTTATAATTAATTAGCTGAACAATGTATTGCTAAAATCCAACTTCAATATTGAACTTAAAAAAGAACTTTTAAAAATAGTATTTAAGAACTTATTTTTGGAAGAGAAAACTTATTCAGAGACTTATATTCAATCAATAACATCAAACCTTGCCCAATGTCAAGTTGAAGAGTATCAAGTGCGAATTACACCTTTTTAAAAAGCCATTATTTGATATAAACTGGTACTCGGTCTTTGATGCGCGGGTCTGATTATGATAGTGTTTCGTTTCCTTTCTGAGAATGATGATAGTCACAAGTTTGCCTGATGTTTGGTTGATAAGAAAGTGCATGGGAAAAAAGTTTTAGGTACTAATCAATTTCAGATGTTTCATTCCTTTGCTTAAACTCGGAGGGAGCTAATCAATTTCAGATGTTTCATCCTTTGTCTAAACTCGGGTGGGAGTTTTCTGGGTTTGAATGAGTCACTGCTAACTGAGGTGACCAAATCGAGGACGATGAGGTATTCAATTATTTCGAGGAATTTGACAGGTGAAGAAAGGACGGGTTTTCATCCCAAAAAATCAGAGCTAAAGGTGAATGAGCCTACGAACGACCTCCGGTTATCCAATTCATTCCCAGTTTCGGCAGCAGACTCGAACCGATCGTTTGGAGTGAAGGCCAATATGGGGTGATCAACTGAAAAGTGAAAAACTATTAATATTTATATGACGAGAAACACAGGTTTCGATTCAATTCTGATTAAGGTAAACATCAAACAGGTTCTGAAAATCAAAACCATGACTAGAGTTTTTATGTATGTGTTTGTTTGTCTATTTAACGTAGGGAAGGTCTATTGAATCTTCTGGAAGATCCCAGTTATCCTCTTCTTCATCATCAATTTGTTTCCTTCTAAGATC
>JAOQMS010043600.1:0-11515 GCA_027563885.1 Erythroxylum longipes
TTAGGCTAAGTAGTCTTCATAAAAGTTGTAGATTATTCTGTTAGCTTTCTAACGCTATAAAGATTGAAATTTTTGGACGTCAGGTGTAGAAGTTATGACCTTTTTAAGGTAGCTGTGTTTGGGTGCAATTTTACATAATTGATGTTTAAATTAGATTAAATGGTAACCTTCTCTTAATTGATTAAATTGTAGCGATACATGCAAAATCAGACAAAGTTGTCTTCATAAAAGTTGTAGGTCTTGATCTTATCTTTCTGACGACATATAGTTTGTAGTTTTTGAATTTATGGATTGAAAGATATGTTGATTAGAAGTAAGGTTGTTGAATATGAGAAAAGTCGCGATCGTGAGGGGTGCGATCGCGACTGTGCGATATATTTGCCAATTCGTGATCGCGACGAAGGCACCCAATTCGCAATCACGACCAAGCCGCGATCACGACAAAGGTCCAAAATTCGCGATCGCGACCGGCCTAATTGGCCAGATTCACGGTCGCGACCGCGAGCCTCCCCATTGTGCATGGTCGCGATCATAACGTAGAACGATCGTGACCTGCTACATTTTTTTTAATGTCACAATCGTACTACGGTATGATCACGACTTATTTAATTTTTCAGACTCTCTCACATCATACCTTTAGCGTTTTTGAAATCCCTGATTCTTTCAATATTAACTTAAGTTGTAAATTTTTCTTAATCACCCAAATTAAATATTCTTGGTTCATTTTTGGGTATGGAAAAATTTTTATAAATTGTGGAGAAATATTTTTACCTTTCCTATGAATTTTCTTTATTTAAAAATCATTACTATCTATTTCTTTTAAATCGTTATTCTTTAATAAATTGTGTATTAATTATTTTTATGAAATGAATTATTTTTGAACAATTTAATTTTATGTCTATATTTGTTATACGATCCCATCACGAATTTTCCTTGTCTAGTCTTTAATTTATTTAAATGTTACAATTTATTTATTTATAATTAATTCAATGGTGACATGTAGTCACCATAAACTCCGTTCAGGGACCGGGGCCAACAACTACAATAAAGTAGACAATTGGTTATGAAAAAATCGTAGCTAATTGTCTCAAAAACATTGCCAATAGTTATCTGTGACATTTTTGTTTCGTCATATAAAACATTGTCAACTCCTCGTAACTGAAAATTATAAGTGACGTTTTTAGAAATTATAGATAAAAAGTATTATCTATGGAAAATTTTCATAGCTAAAATATTACAAAAATGTAGCTAAAAATTAAATCTTGGCAAAAAAATTTGGCATCAAATGACTGGCAACTAAACTAAAAAGTAACCAATAGTTTTTTGCTATATTTTCATCTTCGTAGTTATGTACTATTAGTTGCATTTTTATAATATAGCAAAATATTATTAGCTATGTTTTATATAACACAGCCAAATGTTTTTAGCTATATTTTTAATGAAATCAAATTTTATTTGTTATGTTTTTTACAACGTAGTCAAATATTATTTGCTACATTTTTAATAATGTTGCAATATGTTATTTGTAACAATTTTAATCCATGATATTGAATAATATGTTTTGATATAATAGATCAACATGTTTTTTTATTATGAATTATTTGCTTATTATTATAAAATTAAAACATAGAAAAATTTTATTAATTCAAAATATCAAGCATTTTATATATAAAGTAAAATTATACAAATATTATTAAATTAAACAAAAAAGAATATAACATTAAAGGATGATCATTTGTTACAATACAAATTATTAATGATAACTTGAACAATTCTTATAAACAAAACAATAAATAAAAATATCAGTGTACAAATTATAATATAACATACTCATATTACAAAAATATTAGAGCATAACTCGAATGACTACCTAGTATTGTCCATGTATATGAATCTGTAATAATCCAAAAGGTTTAGTTAAAATCAATTAAAACATATTGTGAGTATTGATAAAGGAAGTATTTAGTTTTGATTAAAACAAACACCACATAATGTTACCATTCACAACATAATCACTCATAATTTGCATCTTCATCCATTTTGTAATTGAAGAAAAAATGTTAAATTTAAATTATAATACATACAGGAAGTGAAAGAAAAAAATATATAAGATAGAATTAATATCCTTCACTTTCTTCTTCATTTTTACGATAATCCAGGCCAAATAATCTTTTGAATAACATATGTAATAACCAAGGCCTTTCACATAACCAAAACTAGTACCAAGTATTGTATCACAAACGTAGTTCCTTCTCACTTATGTTTTATGAAAAAAAGGCTTAATAAATAATGTAGTATTTATTGATTTAAGTATAACTTGTAAACATAGATCTTACATATTCATTTCAGACAACTATAATTATTTTGAACTATTTTTGATCTACTGACCTTTGCTTTCTTATAATTTTTCTAAGTCAAGAAAAAAAACATAACTAGTCATTAAATCTAACAATATTAATGCGAGAAAATTTAAAGGCAAAGAAAACAAACCTAAATTTTTGGTTTATTCTAATAATCACATAAACTATTACAATTTTCTTTAAACATTCATTTGGGAATATGGCTTCTTGCCTCCACATTAGCAGGAAATGATGTACAATGCTTATGCAAATTGAATACAATCCCTGGTCCTTTGTTTCAATAATGAAGAAACAAAAAAATAATTTCCTTTATTTAACTCTAGTTGTAAAGTGAACATGAAATTTCTTACATATTCTAAAGATAATTGTTCATTCTTTATTACAGAGTATAACTAAGATGGTGTAAACAAAAAACTAAAAGCATCAAGTTTGTAGAATCCTCTTTATTCTTTGCCAATTACTATGACCTCATTATGGGCCTAGAACACACAACCAATAGGGTAAAATCTCACTTTGATCTTTAAGACTTTTGTTAGTTTTCTAAAGAATTTGTACTTAAAATTTGGCACATATAAAGTTGTTTTTAGGACATATCTAAATGCAATTTGACATCTCCAATAAGTGAAAAAAAGGTATGGTTACCATTAGGTAAAAATTTTGGTACTGGTGTTTGTAATTTGATAGGCTGGTAGAGTAACTTTAGACGTGGTGTATTATGGTTGATGTGTCCTATGTCTACAATCCATGTATCGACGATTTTACTCAAGACTTTTACAAGAATTCAAGTAGTGAGTTTTAAACATACCTTTACATTTAGCAACAACTGTAAGATTTGATTCAATATGTGCTTTCATTATCATGAGCTTCAACACCTCTTGTTCGATTGCATTTGTAATTAGAGTATTAATATCTTCGTTCTTAACTAGCATAACATAACTCTCAAGAAAGAATCAATTAGAAGTTCTCATGTAAAAACCAAGTTCATAAGAACTAAGTTCAAATTCATATTTGGTTACCAAGTAAATTATAATAGAATGAAAGAAGAATATTTATTTGGTTACTTTACATGGCCTAATTAACACATTTAAAAGATATGTTTATTTTTCTATTAAAAATGATAATAATTAAGACAAAATAAAAGAAACAAAAAATGTTAATAGTAATACATATCTTTACAAGGAACAACACTACTTCTTAACCTATAATTAAACATGTCAAAACATGAAAAGTTTTACTTAAAAAATCATCAAATTAAAAAATATTCTTATGTATAATTGTAATTGATGAAAAACGCAAAGTATATGCACAAAGCAAGGAGTTTTTGAATCAAGTGTTCACTTTATATTTTAATGAAACTCTCTCAATTTTACTTAGCCTAAATGTTAACTAAATAATTCAAATAAATAAAAATATTTCAAAGCTAGTTGATTTTCGTATAAATAGTACTGGTGCTTAAGTTTATTTCAAAGGGACAATTTTAATATCACATGTAAAAGAATTTGATGTTAGGAGAATCATCTCCAATTTGAGTTCATTCTCAAAAGCATGAACATTATTATGGTAATACCTTTCAACAAAACCTATAAGATATTGGACGCATAAGGAGAATACACAAAGTAAGCATATTTACTTCTGCAAGACACATCATTTAATAGTAAAATGGAATTTCCTTATTTTAAATATATTTTCCTTTATATTCAATAAACTCAACATTTAAACTCCAAAGATTGAAGATCAAAACTATACAATCTATGTTGGATTCTCTTTGCCAATACCCATATTTTTCCTCATAATCAATAGACTCAACATTTCAAATTCATAATATGAAGGTTAAAACTATACAATCTACATTGTCAGATCCTCTTTTCCAACACCCATAGACAGTAACAAATGTAAAAGTTATTGCAGAAAAAGCTACCTTAGATTAGCAAGAGCAATAAGTAAAAAACATAGCATTAGTAAGTCAAGAAAACAAAAAAAGATCAACTTACATATAGCATGATATTCTATATAAAATAATAATAATATGAATAAAACGCTCAAAAAATTTTTTGAAACTTAACAAGCATAACAAAACTCTCAAAAACTTTAGGTAACTTGTAGAAATCTTCCTAACAACGTCATAGGTACAACTTGTATAAGCACTTAGGCATATCATTCCTATTTTTCAACTTATATTAATATAACGTAATAGTGAGAAATGGAGGTGGGTATAGAGAGAGAGGTGGGTATAGGCGAGAAAAGGAAGCACATTAGTCCATTATTCACAACTACCAGAAGCCATTTAGCACCTACCATAACTTTACATTACCCAGTTGACTCAACCCTAACTTACATTAACCACTAATCAACTAAAAACACAATTGCTTGGAGAAGAAGAACCCCATGATATAAAAATTAGACTAGACAGCTCGATTTGATAGGGTTAAGTACAGATCAGACTAGTTTTTGATTCAATTTTTACTTTTAACCATTGTGAATAAAAACAGGCCGATTTTCTCTAAACCATAAAGGACCAAATGCATTCTTCGCCCAAACAAATGACTATACAAAGACGATAGGGAATGCCAGTCATAAGGTTCAAACTCAACTCTACATCCAAGCTCACATGCATTTATACCTTCATACCTAACACAACATCCAACAACTTTTTACAAACCCTAAGCTTAGACTCGCTCCAACACACATAGGTGAGGCAACTTCGACAGTGGCAATGGAGGGTGGAGATTGAAATAGAAACGAGAAGGAGGGGAAATTAGACACTACTGTTGAGGCAAAAATAATTGAATGAGGGTAACATTTTGGACTTAGACATGTCAATGGGCCAGGTAGAGCCAGGTCGAGGGACTTATACATGTCAATGGGTAGGGCAGGGCCCGGGCCACCCTCGGCCTGGCCCAACCTAGCCTCTCCCCTGGATGGGCTAGCCCGTGGCCCGGCCCGGTTCGCCCATTTATTTTTAAAAGAAAAAATTCAAAACGACGTCGTTTTGGACCGGGCCAAAAATGGGCCGGGCCGAAATTGCCACCCTTATTTGAACTGCGTAGTTACACAGAGAGAGAGTATATAGAAGACAAAGATGAACAAAGAGAGATGAAAGAAGACAGAGATGAGCTAAGGCTTTTAGTATTCTGGACTGTGTAGTTACTTTAAATTTCATTAACTGAGAATATTAATATATTATAATTACAGAATAGTGGATAAGGATGGTAATGGGTCAGATTAGGCCAAGTCTAGCTTGGGCCTAGAGTAGTAGGCCCGATATCGAGCCCTAAGCTGATCAATTTTTTAATTTAAAGGCACAAAATGACATTAAATTGCTTCAGAGTATCATGCCTCGGGTAGGGCCGAGCTTGGGCAGCTTGAACCCAAAACCCAATCAACCTATGTAGGCCCGTTGACTTAGGAGTGGGTCGAGTCAAGCCGAGCCAAGTTCTAGCCTTTTTGCCATCCCTAGTGGCAAAATCTCTTATATTTCCACCTAAATGTTGCATTCAATTTAGCTTAGAGTGAATTAATTAACAGTGACAGCTGAAGTTATACGAAAGTTAATAGAACATGAGGAATTTCATTTTGTTTTAATTTTTAGCTCAATTTTCATATATTAGTATATATAAAGAGAAAATATATTAGAAATAAATAGTAAAATTATAACATAAGATGAAAATGTAAAATTTAATTTTTTATGATATTAAGAATATTATTATTTGTTGATCAAAATTCAAAACAAAATAGAAATTTATTTAACCTTTAAAGAAGTATATTTAAAGAAGTATAGTTAAAAATTATTAATTAGTAACTTAGTATAGAAAATTAATTTTATTTAAGATACTTTAAAAATATTTTAAGGAGTGATATTTAAACTTTAAAGTATAATATTTAAAGAGTGAATAAAAAATTTATTAATTAGTAATTTTGTTTAAGCTAATTTAAAAATCTTTTAAGGAGTGATATTTAAATTTTAAAGAAGTATATTTAAATAAGGACACTAAAAAAGTTATAAATTAGTAATTTAGTATGGATAAGTAATTTTGTTTAAGATAATTTCTGGCAATCTCCTAATACTAAGGGGTTCTTACAGATCCTCCTCTAGATGATGAAGCTGTGTGACATAGTTTGTCCTTGTATTAAACAAAAGGTTGGAAATGGTGCTAGTACTTGGTTTTCGTATGATAATTGGGTTGACTCAAGTCCACTTATTCTCAGCCCTCGGGTCCATTACCTGAGAAACAGAATTCCTCTTAATCTTATGGTCTCATCTTTGCTATGCAATGGCCAATGGAGGGAGAATTTCCGAGGTTTCGATTCTTTGGTTCAATTCTTTCTTCCTCATGTTAATGTATTCATTGATGATTCTATCAGTTGGTTTATTGATCCAAGTAGTCAATTCTCCAATAAATCATATCATCAACTTCTTGCAAGGGGTACTTTTCAACAAAAAAAAAACTTCTTGCAAGTGGTTTAATAGAGGTACCTTGGTTTACTCTTTTATGGTAGAATTGCATTCATCTGAAAGGCACTTTTATTTATTAGCTTGCAATTAAAAACAAGCTTGGGACTAAAAGTAGATGGCGTGGCATAGTGGATACAACGTATGTTTTATGTAAATAGCAGTAGAGGATAGCGATCATCTCTTTTGCCTTTACAGTTTCTTTAAAGCAATATGGAGTAGGATTTCACACTTGCTACTTGATCACAACTATTCTTATACTTGGGAACAATGTCTTAACTGGGCCATCAGGAAATCTAAACATGGTATGCCTAATGTCATTCTTATTAAAGCTGCCTTTACTACTTCTACTTACTTTCTTTGGAAGGAGCTTAACTCTCGCAGATACACTAACCATGAAGAAGGAAAATATCTGGTAGCCGATACGATAATTAATTGGATTAGAAAAGTCTTAATTGCCAAAAATCTTTAACCTTCTCTCTCTCCTAACATGAGATTTCGGTGGAATCTCTAATATGGTTTCTCAGGTTACTCTATTGGCTTCATTTATTACTTTTTGGAACTTGTATATATTGTTTTTATTTTAAACTCATTGTAATGTTGTTTTAGTTTTGTCTATAGTTAATGCATTATTTATTTTTTTTAAAAAGAAGAGAACTTATGATAAAAAATGCAACCTATTAATTTTTTTAAATGAATGAAGTGTACATTAACTATAGAGGAAGCTATTACAAATTTACAACATAATAATGTTTTCCTAATTTAGAGGGCTAGTTCTTACTTACACAATTGGAGTCTCATTGCCAAAATTACATAGAGCACTAAGATACAAATTACATACCACTCCATTAACGACTTTTCATAAGTTCTATTTGGCTTTCATATGAGGGGATAGGAAATGATCAACTTTCTTGGCAATAATAATCGCTTGAATCCAATTCAGAATTTTGTCTCCTATCTGGTGCTTGTCTTCCTCAATTTGCATGTAAAGTCTACTATTTCTTTCTTTCCAAATCATGTAAATGGTGGTGGTAAAAGCTACTTTGACAAGGATATTATTCACTTTACTAAGTCTGGACTGGTTAATCACCCACTGTAAGGTGTGCTCACAATCGTAAATATTGGATCCTGATCTATATGGCTTTAGAATATTCGTAAATAAAGAATAGATGATTTCTGTCCTCATCAGCCCTATGAAAAAGAAGGCATAAGGTAAATGAAGGTGCAAATCATTTTTATTGAGTCCTCAACCTATTCTTGATCACTAACCAAGTGATTATTAAAGCCTTTGGATTAAGAGAATTTTTCCACAGTAGGTGATACCATGATGCTTCACTACTTCACTTCTGAAAATTTTATGGCATATTGCATTTGTAAAAGTTCCTTGTGGATTAGGAATCTAGTAAATTTCATCTTCAATACTTCTATCCACCCAACTATGGAAGATGTTCAGCTAGTGTAAAGAAACCTCTAAAATTTCCATACTATGCACCATCTATAAAACCTTTAAAATTCAACAACAACCAATTTCTTAAATGTGCAAAGTCTGGATTATACATAAGAGGACTTACTTTAAGCCAATTATCGAATCACACCCACGTGTTTCCTCCATCCCTCACCCTACATTTGATAAAGGGTTTTATCATTTGCCTTAGCTTTAATAATTGATTAAAAGTCCAAGAGAATAGATTGGAGTTATTAATCTGCCAAAACTTGAGGTTTTGACGATGAAATGCATGGATCCATTTTATCTAAAGTCCTTCTTTATCAGTGAGGAGTCACCAAATTTTCTTACATAGTAACGCTCTTTACATAGTTAAGATAGAGGTAATATTCAATCCACCTTGTTTCTTGGGGTTTGTGAGCTCCCTCAATCTAACTTTTGTTGCTTTAGTTGTTTCTGTATTTCTGGACCATAGGTAAGCTTTCATCATTCTATCAATCTCCTTCGTTATCTTCCTTGGCAAGACAACATGTGTTGTCTAATATATGTGCAAGCTTTTTAGAATAGAAATTATCAGTGTAATCTTTGTCGTATAGATAGGTGTCTATTTTGCTATAAATTCACTTTGGATTTGATCTTCTCTTATAGATAGGTGTCTATTTTGCCATAAATTCACTTTGGATTTAATCTTCTCAAGTAGTGGAATACAGTCTAAATACTTCACCTTGGAGGTAGTTATTGCCACTCTAGAGGGTTAAGTATTCAGGCCCATAATTTTGCTAAGTTCATAAACATCCCTCACATCCAATGAGATGTACATGTTGTTTTTCTCGATATTAACTCTGAGGCTAGACCATTTGGAAAACATGTTTAGATGAATGGTAAAGATTATTTGCTAAAAATTGTACAACATTGAGAAAACTTATTATTCGATTACTCTGTCAAACAACTTATGCATTAGGTTGTGAATGTAGTTAGAGTGTTTTTAAATGTATTCATACAAAGAAATGGAATCGTTTGGAACATCTAAGACTTAATGAGCTTGTTTACATTATTTATAATTTGAAAATGAAGAACATGTATTTTATAGTATTTTTATTTTTCATTAATTTTATTTTTATTGACTTTATAATTTCTCTATTATGTATTCAGAGAGATTAGAAAGAAGGGAATGTATAATCCAGTTGATATTATGTAACATCCCGTTACCTATACGGCTAGAACACGTAATTGTGAGACATTTATATGACTTAAGCTAAATGAACGTTAGACATAAGTTATTTGTGACTTACATATCGGTTGGCACGTTCATCCAATTATATATGCTTTCATTTGGCATTTTCGGGTAAGTATGACAAATTGTAATTATGACAAATGGTGAATCAGTGGAGATAAATAGTACACATGAGGAGCATGGGGATAATATTGTTTAAGTTAGGAAGGCTCCATTACAGGTTGTAATTATGACAAATGGTGAGTTAGTGGAGATGAATAGTACACGTGAGGGGCATAGAATAAACTCACGTATTATATTGTTTAGGTTAGGAAGAATCTAGCATAGTTCCTATTCCTAACTGAAATACTTCATATAGCAATTCTCTCCCCTGACCTCCATCACCAAATAGCGATCTAGAAGTCTTTGTGGTGTTGATGCCTATTTCAGTGTTAAAGCACTTACACTGAGCACTTGCTAAGCGAGTAAGTGGTTACAATGTTGTTTCCACTGTACAAATAAGCATGAGCATGTTTGATATACATATCTGCATGAAAACAGGTTCACAGTGGAGAGAATAGATATGAGGGTTTTGAATGTTAGTTAAGTTAAAAAGTAACCGCAGAAGAAAGAAAATGCAGAAAGAACATGTAAGCATAACTAGTATTCTGTGATTTTGGTATGTATGTGAGTTTTGGCTCCGTGGAGTTGTTTAGTGTTTTGGAACTAAAGAGGGAGTAGTATAGATGATACTTGCATGTTTGGAAGTGTAATAGTAATGGAAATAATGTATAGAATTTGTACAGGCACGAGAGATAATATGTTCTACTCCTCCCGTCTTCTGTATTGTATCCTCTGTGATGACGTCAATTTTCTCTGGGTGACGTCATCTTCCTCTATATTGCTTCGTCTCTGTTACTGTTTATGCTTTTCATCTGTGTTACTGTTCACAGACAAATGAACTTCGTCTATGTTACTATTCATGCTCTTCGTCTGTGTTACTGTTCACAGACGAATGAATTCGTCTATGTTATTGTTCATGCTCTTCGTCTGTATTACTGTTCACGGACGAATGAACTTCGTCTATGTTACTGTTCATACTCTTCGTCTATATTACTGTTCACAGATGAATGAACTTCGTCTATGTTACTGTTCATACTCTCCGTCTGTATTACTGTTCACAGATGAATGAACTTCGTCTATGTTACTGTTCATAAACTCCTTCTGTGTTTTGCTTCTTCTATGTTCGTCTATACCTATCTTCTATCCCATTGTTGACCCCTTAGAAGATAGAATTGGACTCGGAGGCCTTCATGAAAGTTGTAGATTATGGAATCCTATTTCAAACCATATAAAGAACATCTTGATCCGATCCCTCTAGAGAAAGTTATGGCAATTGTAAAACATCGTCTGTGTTACCGTTCCCAAACTTCTTCTGGGTCACTGTTCATCGAATATCTTCTGCCCTATTTTTGACCCTTCAAAAGATAAAATTGGCCTTTGATCTCTTCATGGAGTTTGTACATCTTAATTCCCTCTTTCGAATCATGTAAAGAACAATTCAATCCGATCTCTTTAGAAAAAGTTATGCTAAGAGGAAAACTTCTTCTGTGATGACGTCAGCTTCCTCTGGGTGACGTCATCTTCTTTTGTAACTCATCTTCTTCTGTAAGGGTGCATCGTCTGTAAAGATGCACCTTCCGTAAATAAATTTATATCCATTGCATCCTCCTAAGTTTACGAGAGACCTGAGAGAGAGTGCCTTGTAAAGAGGTCAGTAAGAATTGAATTGTGATAGTGATAGTTTACAATAAGTTTTGATATAAGAGAGAGGGGTTATAAAGAGACTCCGGAATTTCCATTGAACATGCATCGTGCATATTTCCTATACTTCGATATTTTATGATACGTTTATACAAAATATGGTAATTACGAATGTGTTTTGTCTGTTTTAGAAGAGCATATCGGACAACAGTCGGACATTGCCGGACCATCCAGGCAATAGCTTCTGGGAGCGTACTGTGAGTCAACCTAGATGGATTCCTAGG
>JAOQMS010043601.1:0-11513 GCA_027563885.1 Erythroxylum longipes
TTTCAATTCAAAACATCCACAAAACACATCATACAAGATCATTGATCATAACCAACAAAACATCATTCATACTTAAACACATTCATCCTCAATTGTTGATCATAATCACATAAACATAACCTCAACCATGTCAATACATTCTTCGATAATTCAACACACATTCAACTCCTTCTATCACTTCATTTCATCTCTAACTTATCACACTACTTCTTCCCAATTCAAGATACCACATTCTCTCATTCTATTTGATTAAAATAGAAGAGCTGTAAAATGTTCTGCATACATCCTATGCAGCATCGCTATCTTGTAACAGTCATAACTTTCAAGTCCGATCTTCAAAAATTACAAACTTTATATAGTTAGAAAGCTAAAAGAATGAACTACAACTTCTAAGAAGACAATTTTGCCTAAATCTGCCTAGACTAGTATAGTTTTTCCCCTGAAGTCAGAAAAAAAATTTCTACCCCTATGAATGCTTGAAGTTTACAATGTACAACTTGGAAAGTCATGAGCATAACCATTCAACTACCAACTTTACTTCATTAAACTCCTTAATCTCTACTCATTTGACTCATCTCTTACAACTAATTCTCATCATTCACAACAATCTTATCTTTCCTTCTTCGATAATATCTCACTTATATGTGTATATATATATATCAACAATTCATGTTCAAAGTTCATCAACTCAATTGGATAACTTTTTCCAAGTACATCAAATTTCAACTTACATCATCCATACATAATCTATATTTCATTAACATCATAAATTAAGAGTTTTACAAAATTCAATAGGCATTCCGAGCCATAATACAATATTTCACAAAATCCAAAAATACATAAAATGCTTGAATTATAATTGTTCAACATACAACTACAGCCTTGTTTTACATAAATTATTCCAAACAAAACAAAGCATGCAAATCTGGAGTAGTGCCTTGACTCTTTTTCACTCTTTTTCTTGATTATCACCTAGAGATGTGACAAAGAGGGGGTGAGCTTAAAAGCTCGTGGGTAACAAGCTTATAATTGAGAAACAAGCAAAAGACATTGAAATATTTATTTCGATTGTAAAATTTCACACTGTAACAAATCCATGTAACAAATATTTCCCAAATTTACAACTTATCAAGAAATTCATAAACATAATGAATCATGCATTCATCAAACTTGTCACAATCATAAACACATAAGCACATCAGAAATGGTTTGGGTAAAACCATTGAAAACTCTCATGATCATAGCAATTCTCATGAAAATCCATAAAACGCATATTTCTCAAATTCTCAACTTGTCAAACTAATTCACAACTCATGTAAGTCAAGCATTCATCAAACTTGTTAACACATGTAAACACATAAGCACATCATTATGGTTTGGGTAAGTCCAATTCATGACGCACTACACAGTTCCATATAATGGTCCCATGTAGTCGTAAACTTGAGGGAGTCCTTAGAGGAGCTCCGTGCCACTAGTGGGCAGGCAGGAGAAGCCTATTCTTGGGTCAACGTGCACGTGACGGTTCTTGAGGGACTACCACAAACCCACATAACATGTAATTCATGAATTGAAAACATGTTGCCCAAATGGCACATTTTGAAAAACTTGTTTTTCATGAGCATAGACCATTTCATATGCAATTCCATCATTATTTCACACTTTATCAACCAAAATCTCATACCAATCACATAACCATTTCTCAAATCATCCAAAAGCCACAAATACAACAATTATAGAGCAATTTGAAATCATTCCCATATCAATCAAAATTTATTCACAAAATTCATATACAAAAGCATATGGCAAATTCTCAAACCATTTTTCAAGAACAATAAATGCACATTTATAAAACAATTGAAATCATTTAACTTTATCGATTGGAAAATTTCTTGTGGCTCATTACTCAAATTATAAACATGAAACCCACCTTATTTCGCTTGCTTGAAAACCTTGCTCAAAAAGCCTCTACTCTTGCTCCTCTTGCCTCTCTTGATTTTCTTCAACATTGACAAAAATTCCCAAATCAAATAGGCATTCCAATTGAGAAACCCAACAAGCATATTCACTAAAATTGATTCTAGCATACTTAAACCCATCCATTTTCTAAGCTTCATAACCCAAAACCCTTACAAAAATCCAAAAGATTACACATGAACTTACCTTGAATCTTCACCAATCAAAGAGTTTCTTAGCTCTAATGAGAGCTTTTCTCTTCCTCTACCTTTTTCTCTTCTTGAACCACCTCAAAATTTCTCTCAAAAGCTAGGAAATGATGAAATCCTAGCCTTTCTTCTTCTTTTTTCTCCAATGGATGACTCTCTCTCTCATTTCTCTCTTCTTTTTCGTTTTTCACTCTTTTCTCCCTTCAATTTCGTTCTTGCTTCTTCCTTAAAAACAAGACCACCCTTCTTATTACAATTTTGCCATTAATGATTGGACAAAGACCCTTCTACCCTTCCTTACATGCCTTGTGTCTTTTATCCTTAAGTGATCTCCCCAAAATGCCCTTCATGCAATCTTACTACCTTAACACTTTAATTCAATTTACCTATGACATAAAATCTTACTCACCTTAACATAATAATTGACTCCACAAAAAAAATAGAATAATTAATCTATCAAGACCTCAAAATTTATTTAAGTCATTGCCTAACTTCTTCTAAAAATCAAGACCTTTTTCTGATCATGTAATTGAAGGAATTAGATAATACTTCCTTCTAGAAAAATGTTCCTCACTGTCTTAATTTTCTAATGACACCAAAATCATTCAATTTGGTTCAGAAATCTGAAAGTTATATCCCAACACTTCTGAACTATTCTTATACTAAAACAATATTCTATGCTCAACTTCCATCCAAAAATTAAAATTCTTAGGGATTGAATTAGAACTCGATTTCATAAGATAATTTGTATCCCTATTTCTCTAGTTTAATCCAAATTAATAATCACCTCATTTGGATAGCTAGAGAAAAAGTTATGGCTAAAACACCAAAGCATATTCAGTGAATATGTTCCAACTACATTTTCCAGCTTACCACTTCCAACATTTCACATATAATAGTTCTAATTTCCAAGAAAAGTTTTGGGGTCTAACAGTTTAATATGGTATATTATGAATTTTATATGGTTTCATGAATTAAAAAGAAAGAATTAAAATTAAGTGGAGTAGTTAGTAGAAATTGGATTTAATAAGAAAGGGTAAAATTGGAAAGTTAAAAATTTTGTCTTAAATTAATAAGACAAAGAAGAGAAGAAAGAGTCGTGAGAGTTAAGAAACAAAAGAAAGTGAGAGTCATGGAAGAGACTAGAAGGAGAGAAGGAGAGAAGGAGAAAGAAAGGGAAAAAGAAGGAAAGAAAGAAAAAGGAGAAAGAAGAAGAAGGAAAAGTTCAGGTGAGTTTTTAAGTATTCTTTACGTATTCTTTTTGTTTTGATATATGAAGGAAGTAGAGAAAATATGTTTTCTGTGATGAAAATGAAGAGAGAGAAAGAAGAGGAATAAGAGAACTATGTTTTTAGATTTCTTTTATGAACTTAAGTAGATCTTAATTCTTCTAGTTAGATAAATCAAGAATAGATCAAGCTTAAGCTCATTCGTGGATATTTATGTTTAAGGAAAGCTTCATTTGTGTGTGTTGATTAAATGAAAATATATATGTGTTTGAAGGGAATCAAGCTAGTCGAAGTCAAGAGCAAGGAGAAGAGCAAGCTTAATCTTGGAAGTATCAAGTTAATAGGTGGGAAATATGTTTATAGTTTTGTGATGATGAGCAAAAATATTTGTGTGTATAAATGCTATAAATGTTTGTCTTGACTCATTGTGAATGTGGGAAAAATATTCCCTGAATTTATATCATGTTTGTTTGTATAATTGTGTTGCTTTATGCTAAGGAAAAACAGAAACTTAAAAAGCATGAAAAATATGATTTTGATATGTATGCATCTGAAATCTATTATGTGGTTAAGAGAGGTACCATTTTGTTCATCACGTGCATGTGGACTTAAAGCCTTCTCCCAACTACTCACTTGTGGCATATGAGCTCTGAAAAATAGACTCATTTCGTTCTTGGTGTAAACTTTAGTTTCGCCATTTCTTTCTATGGAATCCTCTCGAGTCATTTTGTTTGTGCATTGCATCCTAAATTGTTGGATATGGAAGATTTTTTAATGATATTTTATGATGATTGAATGAAAAATATGAGTTGAAGCGTGTGGTAATGTGTTGAAATATATGTGAAAGTCTTAAAGTTTGAATGTGATCTATTAAGTCTAGCATGTGGTTTATCAATATGTGATGTGTGTGTGTGTGTGTGTGTGTGTGTATATATATATATATATATATATATATATATATACATTAGATTATGTGTGGTTCATTATCGCTGGCTATAAATGTATTAGCCACTGAGCTTCCTAGCTCACCCCACTATTTTTCCACTCCTCAGGTGAAGAAAAAGCATAACAGCATTAACTTGCAAAATTCAGTAGACTCAAAGGATTTTTATCATTTGTAACTTAACTAGGTAGTTTAGAAACTTTTGGCACTTATAATCATTTCAAGCATAAGCATCCATGAAAGTGTTTTGCATTTTTCTACTGATGTGGTTTTTGGGATTTGTAATATGGACTTGTGCAAGAACTCTATTTGTTAAGAGTTGACAGAAAAAGTTGCAGAGATTCTCATATGTATATGTGTAAAATGTTATGTTTTGTCAAATGCTAATGTGGTTGGAATTGAAATTTTTGTTGCGTGATGGCTTTTGGGATGGATTTTCTTTAAGTAAAATTGTATTATATTGGAAGTTGTATGTATTGAATTGAAAGTTGGATTTGGGTCTTGAGGTTGTAGTTACTGGTTTTACATATTTACATAGCTGTTGATAGCAGATGAATGAAAATAGAGAATAAGGGTTAAAATGTAGTCTGAAACTTTAAGGCTTAAACTGCATTGATCTAGGAAAAATTAGACAAAAGTATCTTCATAAAAGTTGTAGATATTTTTCTTAGCTTTCTAACGACATAAAGTTTGTAATTTTTTATTTTTGGGTTGAAAATTCTGATGGTTTGAAGGGAGGGAGGGTGACTGGAAAGTCGCGACTCTCTTCTTCATTTTTCTTCTTCCTCATGCCCACGCATGGTTCACTCATGCCTATGACTTCTTTGTTCTTCTCTCACGTCTGTGCATAAATCTCTCACCCTTATGGCTCTTTTATTTACCTCTCACGCTCGTGATAATTTTTCTCACGCCTTTGAGAATTATCCCCTTTTGTCACGGCTATGACATGCCCCTTTCCATTGTCACGGTTGTGACAATTTCATGTCACAACTGTGACACCTCTTTCCATTGTTATGGATGTGACATTGTTTTGTCATGGCCGTAACAAATTACAAATGTTATACAAAAACATTTTATTGGTTAACATTTAATTTATTTTCATATCTAAAAGTATTTTATGACATTTGATTATTAATTGTTTATTTCAGAAAAGTCACACCATGAATTTCCTTATCTAAATTTTAATTTAATTATATGTTATAATTTTATTTTATTGAAATGTTCCCAAATTTATTCAATTATTATTTCATTAAATCCTAATTGTGGCATGTAGTCGCCATGAAATCTGAATCGAGACCCGAACCCAACAATTTTTATGGATAATATTGGCTTTTATAGAGGATGAAAACTGTAATTCTTAAGTTGTTATATATTTATTCACATTTTTAGAAAAATATTATTGTGAAGGTCAAATTTCAAATATTTTACTTTTGTTTTCATATATACGTTTAATGATAAACCTCAAGAATACAAAAAGCATAAATGGGGGTTCTCATATGATCAGTTGTGAAAAAGGGGGAACTGTGGAAGTAAATGAACTGAAGTGATTGAATTTAATCTCATCATCACTTACATATGAAGAGAGAGTTGTAGGTGCTGAAGGAACATTATGTAGTTGCATGGAACCATTATATGAAAGTTAGTTGTCGGTCTGTCTTCCACATAAGTAGACAAGCTTGTCTATAAAGGAAATTAATTTGATAAGGGATAGTAAAATTCCTATGATTTTTAAGCTTCTTTAGTGGCTTGTTTTGAAGAATCACCTAGTATATTCCAATCAACATCAAAGTCGCCAAATCCACCAACTTCCTCTTATTTGCTAGTAAATCCTTCAAAAATTTCAAATACTTTGACATTTGCACAATAGCCTCAATAAAGGGCAATTTAATATGAAGTTGTTTAAACAATTAAAGGAACTTACCAAACTGCTTATCCATTTGATCTTTCTTACCTTTATCAAGATAAGGGATGGCAAACTAAAAACTTAGAAAAAACTATCAAGCTATAAAATAAATTACACTCAAAATATTGATATAATATAAATAAAATGTTCATAAAAGAAATAAAGCTAGACACATACAAATCATACTTATATTTTTACACCTTTGCATATAGGAGAAAAAATAAAATAAGATAAAAGGCCAAGATGCAGAGGGATGCACCTTTCGAATATGCAAGGTTTTCCATCATCAAGGTTGAGATGATCCTCCCCGGTGAGATGAATGACGTCAACATCTCCATCAACATTTTATAACTCATTAGGCTTTTTGATCTAAGTTGGCTTAGGCTTAACCAGAACCTTCAGTAATGCCCAAATATGTGATAAATAAGTCTAGAAACTTCTTTTGTGCAACCTTCCTACAAGCTTTAAACCTTTTTTAGCACCATACTAATGAGATTTATAGCTTTAAATCTTAAAAGAATTTAAATTTTAATAATGGTAGATGATGTCAAAATTGAAGTCATCACCCTACAATTCATTCAAAAATAGTGTTAGTATTTTTCATGTTAAATTTAAGGGAAAAAAGCATTTATCATTTCTAGTAAAATTGGGTATGACAGAAAAACCACTTCTAGATGGAACAAGTGAAAGTAATGAGAAGGTTAAGAAGTAAGCATTAGGACTAGTAGGGAAATTTTGCTTGATCATAGTGACTTCATTGTTGTGGGTCACCTTTTGCTTTCCTTAGAGGTTAAAGCAGGTAAACCTTTCTCTATGGCCAACTTCTTCTTTAGGAGCATCTTATTCATATCAATAAGTGTCATAAAAACTACATTGTTTTCAAATATGATATTAAAGATAAATGAAATGAAGAAAGAAGAAAAGAATCTATATATGTGTTCTTATCTACAAGAAAACTCTAATTAGATTAGGTTGGGTTTACAATGAAGAGTCTCTTAGGGTAGAACATGATTGATTTGATTGATAGGTTTTTAGGATGAGAACTTTATGATTGTATTTGTTAGACCCCGTTTCCAGATTCTAACTCGTGAGTCAAACGTGAGCGCATCACTCTGTATGGTTCTTGTAATGGAATCTCATTAGCCATCAGGTTCATCTTCATTCTCATAACATCCCAAAATTCCATAATTGAGCACTTGATAGATGACAACCCATTCTTATTTTATATCATCAATCGTCACCCTAAACATATCACTCATTTTATCTCTTATTTCCATATCAAACCAAGTACATTTCTATCTCCATTCAAGCCTAAATGTATCATAGGAAAGCATCGATAAGTCCACAATATATATATATACTTGATTTGGGACAATAGGCATAACTTTCACGATGGATGTCGGATGAAGGTCATTCAAGTATGGTTTCGAAGAGGACTTCGAGTTCTACGACTTTTGTGTAAACCCCAAAGAGAGAATTTTCCATCTAAAGAGTCAAAAATTGCACATTTATATAACTGTCCCGAGAATGTCCGCTTAGTGGATATCTGTCCCTCCAAATGGACATGAACTGAGGTGGAACGCTGGAATTCCTGAGAAGGTCTTCCTGACGTTTTCCCAATGGACATTTACGGGTCAATTTCCAGATTTCTAACTCCTACAAGTTACCTATGACCCCTCTTATGTATATCTATCATTTCTAACTTATTTTCCTCATCATTTTCCCTTTATTATCACTTTCATCTCAGCTCAACATCATTTACAACCAAATCATAATCTATGTTTGGTCATTAATCTAAAAAGATAACATTCAACTTATGTTCATTCATCATAATTTCTGTACATGTTCAATCTCCCTTTATCACCTTCATATCATCTATAACTTATCACACTAATTCTTCCCATTTCAAAACACCATAGTACTTGTTTTCTGTTAACTCAAGTAAAGAAAAAGGCTATAAAGTGTCCAGCATGCACCTTGTACAGCATCACTAACTTGTAAAAAGCATATCATATCTTTCAAATCCAATCTCCAAATATTACACACTTTATATCATTGGAAAGCTAAGAGGATAAAATACAACTTCCACAAAGACAACATTGTACAAATCAGTCTAGTTTAATACAGTTTTTCCCCTGAAGTTAGAACACAGATTTTACCCCCATGAATGCTTGAAAATGTAATGCAAAAACTTGGAAAGTGATAAGAAAAACATAAATATATTTCATTAACATCAAAAGAAAAGAGTTTTACAAAGCTTTAATGGACATTTCAAGACCCAAATACATCATTGGTCTCATAATCCAAAAATACAAAGTATATATGAACAAGTGTTACTCGAAATGCGGCTAAAGCCTTGTGTTTTCATAAACTATCTTAAATACAAAAATATGCAGACTTGGAGTGATGCCTTGACTCTTTATCACTCGATCTCTTACTTTTCACCTGGGGATGGGGAGGAATGGGGGGTGAGCTTAAAAGCTTGTGGGTAACAAGTTTATAGCAGAGAAACAAGCAAAACCATTGAAAAACATTCATTGCTATAGGAAATTGCCTTGAAACCATAAAACACATATTTCTCAAATTCTCAAGCTTGTCAAACAATTCATAAACAACATAATTCATATATTTCTCAACTTGTTAAACAAATCATAAACACATGAGCAATCATAATGGTTTGGGTAGTCCATAAACATGAGGGAGTTCTTACGAATCTCCAATAAATATGATGGAGTTCTTGCGAATCTTTAGTAAACATGAGGGAGTCCGTGATGGACCTCGATGCCACTAGCGGGCAGGCAGGAGAAGCCTTTAACATGGTCAACGTGCACGTGACATAACAAAATGGACCAACACAAAAGCCACACAAACATGAATTTCATATCTTGTAAACATCTTACTCAAAAGGCACATTTCGGAAACATGATTTCCATAAGCATGATATTTTTCAAGTACAATTTCCATCATCATTTCATAAATCATCATCAAGATTCATGTAACCAAACATGTAGCAATTACTTAAATCATTTAAGAAGCAATAAATGCAACATTTATAAAGCAATTGAAATCATTTAACTTTATTGATTTGGAAAAATAATCATGGCTCAATAACTCAACTATAAACATGTAACACACCTGAATTCCTTACTTAAAAACTTGCTTAAAAATGGCCCTCCTCTTGCCTCTCTTAATTCCCTTTAACATTGGCAAAAATCCAATTCAATAGGAAATCAAATTGAGAAACCAAAAAGCATATTCACTAAAAATTGATTCTAGAATACTTAAACCTATGTCTTTCCTAAGCTTTATAAACCAAAATCCTTCCAAAAATCCAAAGGATTAAAAATGGGCTTACCTTGAATCTTCACCAAATAAAGAGATGTTTGGCTCTAATGGAAGCTCTTCTCTTCCTCTTTCTTTTTCTCTTCTTGAATACCCTCAAAATCATTCTTAAAAGCTAAGAAAAGATGAAACCTTAACTTGTCTTCTTTTTTTTTCTCTCATATGGCCAAAACGCTCTCACTCTTCTTTCTCATTTTCATTTTTCACTCCTTCTTTCCCTTAATTCACGTTTTTCTTCTTCTAATAACCAAAAAAAACATTTTCCTCTTCCAATTTTACCCTTAATGAGTGCTAAAAGTTCGCTTTACCCTTCCTTTAATCACTACAAGAAAAATGAGATTTTGCGACGAAAATTACCGATCGAAAATATAAATATTTTGTCAGTAAGACGTATTACCGATGGACTTTACCGACGGACAAAGGTGTCGTAGAAACGGCCGTAGATAATATTTACCAATGGTAATAACTTGACCGTCGGTAACTTTATCGACAGTATTACTGACGGTAAATATATCAACGGTTTATTCTGTCATTTACGGTTTGTAAACTTTAGCGACATTAGGTTATATTCCGTCGATAGACATACCAACGGTAGGAAATTTATCGTCGATAAATTTGGTAGAAGGTTACCGACGGATATGTTATTCCGTCGGTAAAAATTGAGACGGAATTGGTTATTTTGTCTGTGATTACCGACGGATTTGCGAATTGAACGTCCGTCGGCAAACGTAGATAACTTTACCGACGGAATTTGTTTCATCGCTAAATTAACGACAATATTTTTTTAAACGTATAATATACCATTAGTGTATTTAAATTATGGTTAATGCATAATTTTAATAGTTATAAATTTATAGTATACATTTAATTTGCTTAAATAGAAATTTTCATTGATAATTAAAAGTTAAAATATCTTAATTGATAATAAAAACATTACATTGTACATAATAAGTATTTGTAATACAAATTAAATGACCAAAAGTGCACTATTGATCTAGAGACGGCGGATGCTCTGGTTATCCATCACCTGACGGAGCTGAGCAATGTACTGCATCGACAGTTGATGATGTTCCATCGATTGTTGCAACTGTATGTCTGCACTGTGCCCCGAAGCTCTTTCACTCCATTGGTGGTAGACTGCCTATGAGATTCTACTGTACTGGACATGGAGGATTGCGAATAACATGTGTTCACAAATGAACCTAAGCAGAATATCCTCCCACGACGATCCATACCACCCACTGCATGAAGATAAGTTTCAGTTTCATCAACATCTTCCGATTGTTGAGACTGTTGTTCAATACGTTCTTCTATTTGATCCTATCAGAAAGCAATGTTTATATTATTAAGTGATAATTATTAAGCATTATTCATATTAAACCATAAAATTCACATACATTGAGTTCTCTTCAACAACTGTTGACGAATGTCACACCGTCATGCTTCTTAGTGTGAGTGTGCAAAAATAGCTGACGGGGTATAGGCCTAATGCCTATATACTTTTCTTGCATAAAAATAAAATGTTAATAATAAGTGAATTACAATTTATAAAAATTTCGGCAGAGTTTCTTCTATTTTTATGATATCTACTGCCTGTTGAACAAAGAAAAAAATAGAAAAACACAGCCATATATGGTACTAAACATTTATAACATTATCATTCTCAACAAGAAACACATATTTTCATTCCAAATTTTAACACATCAAATTAAATTAAAATACAGTAAAGAAAACAAATGAGAATATAACTGTAATTGTAGATACTTACAAGTCTCTCTGCATGCTCTTGGTGGGTAATAGATCTTCCCGTATATACAGGAAGACTCTCTCCTTCCAGTCCTCCATGTCTGTTGGCTGAATTACGCTGTGAAACGGACATGGCCTCAGGTGATGTCCAATACTGCAGCCAACGACTCCATATTTCTTCAGAAATG
>JAOQMS010043602.1:0-11513 GCA_027563885.1 Erythroxylum longipes
TTCACAATTGCATGAGCATGAGATGTGTTTTCCTAATGATCTCACGTATACACATTTCTATAATTTAACCCGTTATACGGAAACGGGATGTTACAATTTGGCTAATGTAGCTCGTAATCAACAAAGAATGCCTAATCATTTTCATGAAAATGCATGTGATAAAAATGTGGTCTTGAATAGAAAATAAAAGCAAAGTAAGGATATACGTATCATGAAGGTCACACATAACAAAAGAAAGTGAGACTAATATGGATGTGTCAGTCTAATACAACTCAAAACATCACTAGTTTTTATCTACCATAAGTCACCGCTCTTCTAAGAATAATGCACTTTAACCAATCACAAGAGAAAAAGTACATGCTAAGGTTGTCATGGATTTTTCTAGTCAATTCACACTCTAATTATGACTAAATAATCTTAAAAGCAATAAAAAAAGAGAAATTTTTTTGATTTTGTTTCTTTAATTTCGAAAACCACCTAAGAAGTCACATAAGCAACAATTAAGCTCAAAACATGCATAAAAGCTAATATCAAACTAGGATCCCCCACCCCCACCCCCACACTTAAAACTTACATTTTCCCTAATGTAACATCAAATGCAAGACATGGAACATTTACAAAAGATAGCAATTGCAAAAACATAAAGAGATAAAAATCAACTTCCCTTAGGTTGCCTCCCAAGCAGCGCCTCCCAAGCAGTGCCTTTGTTTATCATCATTGGCTAGACTCCCTGTTGCTCCTATAAAGTGACACAAGTCCCATCCTCCAGCATCAACACCTCTAAATCCTCTATTTGGAAACCTTCATAATACAGCGTTAAGCGATGACCATTCACTCTGAATGTTATCTCTACTGCCCTAAAAGGAAAGACATGAGCGATAACTGATAAGATCTCATCTTGCTATATTATTTGATATTATCTCCTTTGTTTTGGATTTAGTTTGATGCTTAAATATGGAAATTAATGTTTGTTTTGTTTGAGGAGATGAAAACTGGAGATTGCATTGAATTGAGACTCTATTGGTGATAATCACAAATTTTGGATAAAGTGAAAAGATTGATGTAGTGGATAAGGCTAATCACTTGAAGAGTTGGAGTTTAACTAGGAAACTTCTTCTTATCCTTGTTATGTAGGAGTTTGACTTTGAATTCATTTTAGATAGAAATATTTACAAGTTAGAGTTAGATTAGGATTAGATTAGAAAACCCTACAATGGGATGTTCCTTACAACAAAGAAAGGTTCTCTCTTTTTACATTTTTCGTAATGCTTAGTCTTTCTTCTATTTTTGTTATTGGAGCAAAAGTCATATGTGGCTAAACTCATTGTTCTGGTTCAAGGGGATTCAATACTCTGATTGTAACTTTGTGAGGTTTTATGTTTCAAAATTTTATTCATGTTTTAATTCAAGTATTTCTTGTTTTAAGTTCTCATATTTTATGAATGATTGATATTTGATTAATCTGACAATTTAATTTAATTTTGATTATTCTATTGCTATCCAAGAATTTAGTAATCCAAAATTGTCATGAAAGATTAAAACAAGTAGCAAATAAGTTATTTATGAATTTCCATATTTAACTTACGATAAATAAAAAAACTAAATTGAATAGTTGCAACTATCTCAATTATTTAATTTACGGTTTAGTTTTTTTCATAGAGCTTATTGCTATCATTTATTTGATATGAAATGTTATCACACCCAGTCAATAGATGATAAGTTTTGGTTTAGATTCTGGGTTTGAACCAATTAATTTAGGAAAATTTGAGACTTATTACGGCTATCTTAATATGTTTCAGACTAACTGCTTGAATCGTGAAAATATTCTTTTTGAACTAATGATAAATGTTACAATTAGATGAGATCTTTCCCTTGAATCAGAGTTTGGTAATCTTAATGATACAATTAAATGATATCTTTCCCTTGAATAGGTGTTTGGTAATCTTGACTTTCTCAATTTTAAATTGAGTTGATTTAGTTTGTTTTTGTATTAATTTCAGTTAATTAGTTACTTAATCAAAACCCCCATTTAGTTTTATTACTTGAAATTAAGAAGCTATTGTTTAGTTCTCTAGGGTTTCGACCTGATTCCATGAATACTATAAAAATTTGGAGAATCGGAATTATTTTGGGGGCTTCAACAACCCAACTAATAATAAACGAACCAACCTAATATAACGTAACTTACCTAGAAACAGTTTAAGTTTGGAGTGATATAGTAGCACTTTATGGCCCACTGAGAAACTTTTCCTTAAAATCATCTTATCTTAAAAAGCCTTTGTTTTGTCCTTATATATCACTGCATTATGGAAGGATTCATTCCTCATCTCCTCTAACTCTTGAAGCTGCGACTTCCTATGTACACCTACATCATCCAAGTTCATGTTGCATCTTCTGATAGCCCAATATGCCTTATGTTGTAATTCCACTAGAAGAGACATGGCTTCCCAAATACCAGTCTATATGGAGACATCCTAATTGGTGTTTTATAAGCCTTCCTATAAGCTCATAGTGTGTCTTCCAGTCTTACACTCCAATCCTTTCTATTAGGCTGCACGGTTTTCCCTAGGATCAACTTGATTTCTTTATTTGAGAATTCAGATTGCTCGTTAGTTTAAGGATGGTAAGCAGTAGAAACCTTGTGTGTATGTGATATTTTCTGAACATTATTTCCATCACACTGTTGCACAACTGGGTTCCTCTGTTGCTAACAATTGCTTTCAGTATTCTGAACCTAGAAAGAATGTTAGCCTTAAAAAAATTTGCAATAACTTTCACATCATTAGTTCTGATGACTTTAGCTTCCACCCATTTAAAAACATAATCAACTGCAATTAATGTATAAGTAAAGCCAAAAGACAGAGGAAAAAGTCCCATAAAGTGAATACCTAAAATGTCAAACATTTTATAGAAAAGCAAAGGAGTTTGTGGCAATTGATCCTTACAGGACAAGTTACCTGATCGTTGGCATCTATCACATGATTTGCAGAAAGTATATGCATCTTCGAATAGTGTTGTCCAGTAAAAGCCGCTCTCCAAAACTTTATGAGTCATTCTTTTCACTCCAAAATGTCCTCTATATGCATACGAATGACAAAAGGTTAGGATTGAGGTTGCTTCACTTTCGGGTACACACCTCCTAATGACTTGATCTACAAAGTGCCTCTAAAGATACGGTTCATCCCAAATGTAATACTTCACTTCATTCCATAGCTTATCCCATTGAGTTGTTGAAAAACCAACAGGTAATTTGTTATTAACTAAAAAATTGACAATGTTTGTATACCACGGAGGTATCACATCAACAAAGAATAATTGCTCATCCAGAAAGGTTTCTTGCAAAAGGATATCATCTTCTTCCTTTGTCAAACGGTTGAGATGGTCTGCCACCACATTTTCTGCCTCCTTCTTATCTCTAATCTCCAACTCAAATTCCTGAAGGAAGAGAATCCATCTACTCAACCTCAATTTTACTTCTTTATTTGTGAGTAAGTATCATAAAGTTGCATGGTCAGAATAAACAATCACTTTAGCACCAAGAAAATACGATCAAAAATTTTCCAAAACAAAAACCATAGATAAGAGTTCTTTTTTAGTAGTTGAATAATTCAATTGAGCTAGGTTTAGAGTCTTGGAAGCAAAGTAGATGGCATCCAAAGCTTTTTCCACTATTTGTTCTAGAACTGCCCCTATTGCATAGACACTTACGTCACACATGATCTCAAAGGGGAGGTTCTAATCTAATGGTTAAATCATGGTGGGGATGTTAGAAGCTCCTTAAGTTTGTTGAATGCTTCATTACACTTATCATCGAACTCAAAGGAGACATATTATTGTAAGAGCTTGCATAGTGGTGTGGCTATCTTCGAAAAGTCCTTAATGCCTTCAATAAAAACCTGTATGTCTAAGAAAAGAACACAGTTCCAGCATAATAAAGGGGTAAGGTAAAGAAGAAATAAGATCAACCTTAGATTTTTCTACCTCAATACTCCTAGCAGATATAACATGGCCCAAAACTATCCCTTGATCCAATATAAAATGACATTCTCCCAATTTAGCATAAAGTTAGTTTCTATGCATCGTTCTAAGATAATATCAAGATTCTCAAGACATTCATCAAAAGAAGTTCCATAAACACTAAAATCATCTATGAACACCTTAATAGTCTTCTCAACAAACTCAGAAAAATGCTTATCATACATAATTGGAACGTAGCAGGTGTGTTACATAATCCAAATGGCATTCTTTGGTAAGCAAACATACCAAATGAGAATGTAAATATGGTCTTCTTCTGATCATCGAGTGCAATAGAGATCTAAATATAACCTGAAAATCCATCTAGAAAGCGATAATAATCATAGCCAGCGAATCTCTCAAGCATCTGATCAATAAAAGGAAAGGGAAAGTGGTCTTTGCAAGTTGTAGAATTCAACTTCCTATAACCAATACACACTCACCACCCGGTTTGTACTTGGGTGGGAACCAACTCAACCTTCTTAATTTGTCACAACAGTGATTCAAGACTTCTTTAAAACCACCTAGCATGGACTTACCCACTTTCTGTCAGAGATCGATTAGATAACCCCAGCATCGAGAAGCTTCAGCACCTCCTTCTTCATAATTTCCATCATTGGAGGATTCAGCCTACTCTGACCTTACCCTATGGATTTTGCATCCTCCTTCAACAAAATGTGGTGCATGCACATAGATGGGCTTATACCTTGGATATCTACAATAGTCCACCTAATGGCCTTCTTATGATCTCTTAGCATTCGAACCAGTCTGTCCTCTTGGTTTGAAGTCAACTCTGTCGAAATAATGACTGGAAGAGTTTTCTTATCTCCTAAATAGGCATACTTCATTTGAGTAGGGAGTGGCTTCAATTCCAATTCTGGTGCCTGCATAATAGAAGGTAACAACTTTTGGTGATATTCATATTATAATAGCCCTCGACCACCCGCCCATAGATATTATCCACTTTAGGCCTTGGCCCAGCTAAGCTCTCACGATTTTGCTCTCCCACCCCTTGGAAAAATGCGTCTTGTGCGGGAGAGGTATCTACACCCTTATAAGGCGTACTTCGTTCCCCTCTCCAATCGATATGGGATCTCACATTCCACCCCCTTTAGGGCTCAGCGTCCTCGTTGACATACCGGTTCGGGTACTGGCTGTAATACCATTGTAATAGCCCTAGACCACCTACCCATAGATATTGTCCGCTTTGGGCCTTGGTCCAGCCAATCCCTCATGGTTGTGCTCTTCCCACCCCTTGGAAAAATGCGTCTTATAAGGGAGAGGTATCCATACCCTTATAAGGCATACTTCGTTCCCCTCTCCAACCGATATGAGATCTCATAAATAAAGCATTAGAGTTTTAGGTTCACTTATAAGAAATTTTAATTATCATGCAAGATTAATTATCAAAGAAGAAATAACAATTAAACTAATGCATCTATACCCTCTCTTAAGCCACTCACATATATTTATTTAAGGAATTAAAACCTCTCTTTTGAAAAATTAACCTTAATCAAACTCATTTAGTATAGTTAATTTATTTAATTATCACCTTAGTTTAGGACATCTCTTACTTTAAACCTTGAATGTTTATTCTTCTAATGCACATATCATATTTCACCTCTTAATTCTTCATATAGTCCTTAAGATTGAATAAATAATGGCATGTCACAAACTTAAACATTGAGAGTGGAGAGAATAAATTCAACAAAATGATAATAATTCATACATTAATAATTGAAATCCATAAAAAAAAACTACATCCCTAACCCTAACAAGGGATCTAGCTATTAAAAATTATGAAAACAAAACTAAAAAATTAATCTTAACATAAAAGAAAGAAAAGGATAGAATAATATATCCCAATCTTGTCTAAGTTGGGGTTGATCTTCTTCGAATCCTTGCTCTTATGTCTTCTAAGATGTTAAGAAACCCTAAAATAATCAATAGAACTTAGGTTAGCTGTCACACACCTTCCCAAAAACTATTTTGAGCTAACCCTCACGAGAATATTTATACATTCTCAAAATTTGTGTATAAGAGATTAGTTTACGAGTCTAATGTTGGTTCCACTTCATGCTTAACACTTTGTTATATTTCTCAGCTTCTGCTATCCAGTTTGTTATCGAAACCTAATACCATCTTCTAAATGGAAAGGGTTAGCTTCTGCTTCTTAACTCCATCCCTTCAATACGTAACTAGTAATTGACACCAATATTATAACAACATTGAATAGATTCTACTTATGCATCAATTTGACATAATTTCTCACAATGGTTATCCTTCTTCTTTTAATAGATCAAATAGGAATTACAAAACACAATATAGGTGATATGTGCATAAATGTTGATTCTTTGATTTACTACACTTAGTGATTAATGCCTTAGAAATGCTTAAGATACTCATTTTAGCTTATATTTGATTTTAGGTACATTTCAAAAATGAAGGAACTAAGTAAGCCGAAAGCATACTTATTGAGCCATCTTCTCGATGTTCATAATCTATTGTCTTCATAGAGCAAGAAGAAAAAGAATACTACAAGAAGAGGAGACAAGATAGAGTATAAAAATAGAGAGTGAGGTATTGTGGCTCACAGCCAAGCAATTAAAATGTTACAATCGTGAGCATTGGCTCACGGCTGTAACATGAATTGCATACATGTGAGACATAAACAATTAAATAGATTGCATGCATGTGTAACATTTAATTTAAAATGTTACATCAATTACAAGATAGGAGGACACCTCATGCTACTAATTTTATGACATGAATTTTAAGAATGAGCTAGCTTTCCATTCCATTTAACCTAACTTTTGGATGATATGATTAATAGGTGATGATTTTGACAGAAAAGGAGAAAAAAGGAGAATAAAAATGTGGGATGGCTATAACAACACATGCATCATATTACACTTGTCCATTTTTATCTCATTTAAAACCTAGTTGCCTCTTTATTTTGTTTTGTATATAGCTTTTGAATATAAAAGGTGGAAGTAATAAATGGGACATATGACACCAACCAAAGAACAACACCAACATATTTGTGCTCTTTAATTTTTAAATGCCACCTATCCACTCTCATTTTAACCTAGCCTTTAGAGACTAGAAATAGTGTGTGGTCGACTGCATAAAAGAGTGGAGAACTAAGAATAAAAGTAGGAAAAGGGCAGCTGGAAGGAGAGACATAAAAACACAAGACACCTGTCCATTTTACTACATTTTTTAACCTAGCTTTTAAATAAGACAAGCTGGTGGGATGAAAGGGAAATGTGTATGTGATGTTCAACCAAAAGATGGGAACATTGTCCAACTTTTGGCATAAAACCTAGCTATAAAATGGAGCAACTGAAGGGGAGTGGAGGGTTACACTAGGTATGTGTAGCTTAGAATAAAGAAAGAAAGAACCGTGAGTGCATTGTGAGGGTTGCACTTCGAAAAGAATAAAGAGACAATTGAAGAACACCAGCCTCATCAACACATTCATCCTTTTCGATTTTGTAAATGAGAGTGGACATACCTGATATTTATTCATTATTCATCTTCAATTTTGGGTGGAATATAAAAGACGGTTGTTGTTTTACGTATTATTCACCTTCGTTTTCCAAGATGAAGAAAGGAGACAATTACCATTCTTCTTGGAGTTTGAAAAAGGAGATGGAAGGCTAACTTCCCCACGCTGGTTCAATGGGGATACCAACGCCAAGTCATGTTTAAGCTATTTTCATCCTATTAACATTGTAATCTATTTTCGGATTGCTGTGTTGTTTGTGTTAATTGAATCAGGTGTTGTATAGATGATCTTAATATGTTATTTTGATTGTTCTATTATGAACCTATTGCTATAATATTTAATGTAATCCGTAATCGTTACATTTGATGTTTGTTAGTAGCATCTAATAGTCTTGAATCGTTAGGAACAACATAACTTAGGTTAGATAACACGAACGTGTGAGGTTACCACCTATATTAATTGTTTTCCATTTTCTAATGTTGCTGCCAAATTGAATCTAAAGATCGTATCCTAGATTATTCGATAGTTATGTTTAATTAACGATTGTCTAGATCAATAGTAAAAAGAGAGGGGTAAGGACTTTAGGATGATAGAATATGCTTGATCATGTTTAGGCTGAGATTGACCCTAAAATCGGAACTTACTTATATTCAACGCTTTAATCATTTTCGATTGCTTGTTTTAATTTGTTTTCTTTTATTTTATTTTCTAAATTGCTAAACATCCAAAACCCCCTTTTTTATATTTTCCTTGCATCAATTAATTTCATTACAGAAATTAACTGAAAATTCCCTTTGGATTCGATTCCAACTCACCATAACTACAAATTTTAGTGTGCAGGGTTAGGTAAATTTTATAATGCATTCGAAACGCGTTGTCAAATTTTGGCTCCGTTGCTGAAGAGTGTGGTAGTTTAATTTTCAATTATGATTTTATTTGATGTTTTGTGAATATATTTTTATTATTGTTTCTTTTGCTATTTGTTATTTTAAACGTTTGTTAGTGTTGGTGTATGGCAGTTACAAGATCTCCTAAGAGAGAACTTGAGCAACTTGATCCAAAGATCAAGAGAACACTACAGAGATTGAGTATGGAAGCAAGATTAACTCTAATAGAAGAATCAGAATCTGAATATGAGAGACGATGGCGAATCTGAGAACACTGAGGGAGTTGACCGCACTAGATTTAACTCAAAGACCATTATGCATTACATTTCCAAATTTTGCTGAACATATTACTTTTGAGTTAAAGTCTGGACTAATACATTTATTACCCATTTTCATGGTCTTGCAGGTAAGGATGAACATAAGCATCGTAAGGAGCACGATGTGGTTTGTCTGAGCATGAAGCCTCACGAGGTGACCAACGAATAAATCATATTGAGGGTCTTCCCGTTCTCACTTAAGGATGCAGTAAAGGATTGGTTATTTGATTTACCAGCTATGAGCATAAATATGTGGCTAGAGATGAAGGGCATGTTCTTGGAGAAATATTTTCTGGCCTTGAAGACAACAAGCATTCGGAAGGAGATTTGTGGCATCAAGCAACATAATGGAAAGTCTCTTTACGAGTGCTATGAGCATTTTAAGAAGTTATGTGTTAGTTGTCCGCACTATAAGAAACTTCTCATCCAATATTTCTATGAAGGATTGATACCGATAGAGAGGATTTTGTTTGATATGGCAAGTGGTGGGGCACTTTGTGAGAAGACTCCCATTGAAGCCAGGATTCAACTTAAACGAATGACTGCTAATACTCAACAATTTGGCTCTTATAATGATATTCGATGCATAAATGAGGTAAGTAATTCATTTATCGAACATTGCTTAGATGAACTAACATATTTTATTAGATAGATTGTAGTTAGACAGGCATAAGTGAAAGTATGCAAGATATGTTCAAACACAAACCATCCGAATGATGAGTGCCTGACACTACAATAGCAGAGTATGGAGTTTGTGAACACTGTAGGAGGGAACTTTCCAATTCAATAAAACTCATTCTCTCATACGTATAACCTAGGATGGAAGGATCATCCTAACTTGAGATACGAAGGGAATAGGGAGCAGAATTACTCCCAAAATTAGTCGTAAGGAGCACAACAGTTTCAATAATGGCCTCAAGGAGCACAAGGAGCCTCCTCTTCTAGTTCAGGTACATCTCTTGACAAATTTATTAAGACTACTAATGCTAACAATCTTCAGCGGTATTTAGTAGTTTCAATAGAGTATTTAACAACTTGAGAAAGGGCCAAAATCGAGCATATAGAATGTGTAGAACCAAATGGGTCATATGGCAGTAAGGCTCAACCGGTTAGAATCACAAAGGGGAAGAAAGCTACGATCCCAACCTGAGGTGAATCTAAAGAATTTTAGTGCCATAACCTTGAGGAGCAGAAAGGAGATTGAGGGTCCCAAAAGAACTCCACCGAGGATTGCTACTGATGAAGAAATCGAGAAGGAATTGGGAAAGCAAGAAAACCAGTCATCAAATACTAAGGTAAAATTTGAAAGTCGCAATATTATTAAGACTAACCCTCCACCTTTTCTGAGAAGATTGACAAGACCAAACAAGAAGGAGAAGGACAAAATGATATTGGAAACTTTTCAAAAAGTGGAAGTCAATATACCTTTGCTCGAGGCAATTAAGAAAGTACTAAGGTATGAAAAATTCCTTAAAGAATTATGTACACATAAGAGGAAACTGAGGGGTGATGAAAAATTAATGGTGGGTAAGAATGTTTCTGCGGTATTTGGAAAGAAGCTGCCTCCTAAATGCTAGGATCTAGGTATGTTTACCATTCCTTACAAAATTGGTAATACTGTGATCAATAGAGCTATGTTAGATTTGGGTGCTTCAATTAATATGATGCCTCATTCAATTTATGCTTCTTTAAATTTGGGTCCGTTGAAAGAAACGAGTATGATCATACAATTGGCTAATTGCACTAATGCTTATCATGATGGTGTGGTTGAGGATGTTTTGGTGCAGGTGAATAAGCTAATGTTTCCTACCGATTTTTATGTTGTGGATATGAAGGATGACGCTTCATATAATATGATACCTATCTTATTGGAGAGACAATTTCTTAATATGGCTCAAACTAAGATAGATGTTCGTGAGGACACCCTCACGATGGAATTTGATGGGTAAATGATTCATTTCAATATTTTTTATGTCATGAAACATCCTCCTGATGATTATTATGTTTTTTTTATTAATGGGATTGATCCTTTGGTACAGGAAATGTTTAAATTAAGTTGCAAGGATCATTTGGAAATGGTCATAACTGAGGAATTGCAAGTAGAAGCCAACATTGATTTTGAAATGGGAGAGGAGCTAATGGAAGTGGCAGCCATTTTGGAATCATTGGAAAACTCTCCAAAAAGGTATGGTTTGACTTTTATAAAACTATATGAGTTAGCCTCGGGTTTCGATCCTTATTTCGTGGCAACAAGGTGCTAAAATTAGGGAATTTTTAAAATAAAATAAATAAATAAAACTATGATAAAGATAAAAATAACTCATTGTGGGAGTAAAAATAATTTCACAAACAAATAAAATAAAATAGCATAAAATAAAATAGACTTGAAAATAAATCCGATTAGGAGTTGAACAATAAACAAACAAATGCATAAATGAAATAAAAAGAAAATAAGTGGAAAAAGTCACGGGCTTGACTTTTGAATTCTAATGCTCGTGAGAGGAGTTTGTCACGTTCATGCTTCTACACCATCGTGACTGTAACACCCCACTCCCACAAAACCCGAACCCGACATCGATGGGTGATGTCCGAACTCGTGTCCCGTGAGGGTGGCGTGCTATAGCACTCAATCATTCAAATTTCAATATAAATATATTTTTATTTTTATTTTTTTGAAACCACAAATATAAAGTGCAGAAATCGATAGCCAAATTGGGCCCACTTTATTTCATAAACATTTCCAATCATAGCAATACAATCATCAGAAAATTCAATAGCCATTTG
>JAOQMS010043603.1:0-11513 GCA_027563885.1 Erythroxylum longipes
AGTAATCATAATATTCATTCACCATAGTTGTAAAAGTTTTGATTTTTAAAGGAAAACTCTTCATTTTAAATGAACCGACCGATTTTTTCTTTCACCGGTTCAGCGGTTTTTACCGGTCCGACCGCAAAATGAACGGGTCAATCACTCACAAAAAAAGGGCTAAACCGGACCATTTCATGCTCCGGTTCACCAGTTCACTGGTCCAACCGGCCGGTTCGGTCTGGTTTTCAAAACACTGGAACTCATTGATCTTTCCGTACCATGCTCTAGGGGCTTGCTTCAAACATAGAGTGCCATTTTCAATCGAAAAACCTTATCTTAATTCCTGGAATCTTCGAAACTTAAGGGTAGAGTTACATACAATTTTTCTTGTAATTCGCCATTTAAGAAGGAATATTTTACATCAAATTGGAACATTTTTCATTCCTTATGTATTGCAAGTGCCAAAATAATTCTCACTCTTTCAAATTGAACTACTGGCGAGAACATTTCCTCATAGTTGACGCTTTGTTGTTGAGTATAACCTCTCACTATAAGCCTTGCCTTATGCTTTTGAATACTCCCATCTACCATGAATTTAGTTTTAAAAATCCATTTTAGACTGATAGCACTTTTACCTTTAGGAAGATCGACTAATTCCCAGGTCTGATTTTTCTCAATAACATGAAGTTCTTCTTCCATTGCTCTCTACCATTCCTTCTCTTTCATTGCTTCCTCCACTGTGATCGAATCCCTAGCGATTAGAACCAATAATGATGTCACCTCTCCTATAATTTCAAACTGGCATTGAGGAATTATGCCACACTCACTTCTGTGTAGCTGAGTTGATTCATCAGGTAAAGACTCTTCGAATGAGGAAGTTCCACTTGACAATAGGCTTGACCTTGCTGAAGTTGACTTTTGTGAGTTTTCAGGAGATGGTATTGCTACCTCTTTATTTACTGTAGTGTCTTCCCCTTCATTCATTTCCGCTTGAGCATTTGACTTCTTGGTTTTTTCTTCCCATGACCAGTAGCCTTACTCGTCAAATGCAATGTTCCTACTTACTGAAATATTGCCACTTGAGGGATTATATAATCTGTAAGCTTTAAAGTGCGAGCAGTAACTGATGAAGATGTATCTTTGTGATTTCTCTTCTAGCTTGTTTCTATCAGTTGTATTGTCATCCCAAGCTTCATATATTGTTTGATTTCATACAGCCTTCATAGGAGACATGTTGAGAAGATATATTATCATTGCTACACTTTTAGCCTAGAAATTGTTAAGAAGCCTTTTTTATTTTAGCATTGATCGAGCCATCGCAACCACTATTCGATTTTTACGCTCAGCCACCCCATTTTGCTTCGGAGTGTATGTGGCCATCAACTCTCTTTTGATTCCTTAGTCTTCACAAAACGTCACAAACTCTTTGGACAGAAACTCTCCTCTATGATCGGTTCGAAGCACCTTAAAATCTTTTCCACTTTGTTTTTCTGCCATTGCTTTAAACTTCTTGAAATTTTCAAAAGTCTCATACTTGAGGTATAGAAAAAACACCCAACTCATTCTACTGAAATCAGTGAACAGTAAAAGGTACCTGCTTCCGGACAAAGTTTAAGTCCTCATAGGACCACAAAGATAGGCATGAACTAGCTTTAACATATCTTCTGCATGTCTAAACTTGCCAATAGGGAATGTTTTCTTGGCTTACTTCCCCATAAGATATCATTCACACACTTCCTGTAGAGGCTCGATGGAAGGTAAGTTGCTGACTATGTCATTGTTTTTCAATAGCTGCAGACCTTTAACATTTAAGTGCTCGTATCTAAGGTGCCATAACTTACTTTCTCCTATTGTTTCATTTATCGTGGCTGCATTTGTAGAGATATCAATGGGAAACATCATATTGGATGACATATGAGCACATGATAAAATTTCATCTTTTTTTAATCAAAACTTTTTCATTTTCAAACACAACTAAATATCCTGACTCGATTAATTACCCCACACTTAGTAAATTATATGCAAGGCATAGAGCAAAGTACACATCTTTAATAAACTTCTTTTGGTTACCTATAGATACCACTATAGTCCCTCGGCCTTCAATCTAGAGCTGCTTGCCATCATCAAGCCGAACTTTTGACCTTATAAATTCATCAAAATCCTTGAATTTAGATCTGTCACCGGTAATATGATGTGAGCAACCATTATCAACACACTATCTATCGCCAGAAACAATCTTTGTGTTGACCGAGCCATGAATAAGAAGTCGTCTTACTCTTCATCCTCCTCAGCATAATTAGTTTTTTCTAGCTTGGACCAGCAAAATTTGAATGTGTGTCCATTTTTGTCACAATAGGAACAATGTAAGCAACTACTTCTTCCATGGCCTCAACCTCTACTTCAAAAACCTGCTCTACCTCTTTCTCTAGCATGTTGATTTTATGACTCCGACTTCCCATTGATCTAAAATGCCTTTTCTTCTTCTTTTGTAGCAGTTCTGTTGATCATATCCTCATGTGCTTTTAAAGACTTCATCAATTCATCAAATGAAAAAATAGACAAATCCTTCGATTCTGCAATTGCAGCTACTATATGATCAAATTTAGGAGCTAAACTCCTTAACACTTTAGCCACAATAGTTTCATCCATGATTTTCTCACCGTATAAGCGCATTTGATTTACAATGGAAGACACTTTTGCTAGGTATTCCTAGACTGATTCATTGCATTTCATAAATGAAGTTTCAAACTCTTGTTGAAGAGATTGAAGTTTGACAGTAGTTACCTTTGTTGATCCTTGATATTCAATTTTGAAGATCAACCAAGCTTGTTTGGCTGACATAGCAGCAACTATTCTAGAGAATATTGATTCATCACTGCTTGTTGGATAAAGAAGATGGTTTTTGCATCACATTTCTAATTGTCTATTAGACAAGTCTCATCATTACTAGATTCTGCAATACCTATTTCCATAAGATCACAAAGATCCTAAAATCTAAATAGCTTATTCATCTTTATACTGCAAAACTCTGGGAAGTCGCCTTTGAAAATTGGCATCTATGGTTGTGAGACATTGAGAGTGCTTGAAGTTGTTGCCATTGTTTGCAAACAAGAAGAATGGTGTGTCCAGTAGAGAACTTGGCTCTAATACCACTCTTGTTAGAGAAATATTATAAAACTGAACAACTTTAGAAGGAGAAGAAAGTGATTCTACTTATCAACCTTGTATTATTCACTAGCAACAAAGCATGTTAAATAATCTTTACAAGAGCTATAATTTGAACTGAAAGAAAACCGTGTATCAGCTACAAAGTCTCACAAATCAAACTAATTTACTTAGAAAATAGGATAACTAAGTGAATCTCCTAGCTTATTTTACGGTAACAAACTAATAATCAAATTGCTAAAAGTTCGAATTAACTCTAACTTCTAATAGAACCTAGGACACGTTGTGTAAGAATGGCAAACTCAGTTGCAGACTCCAGCAGAGATGTGAGCGTCACGCCATGCAGAATATACACCAAATCGTATAAACCCTTAAACATAACCCAATGAATATTCCTATGCCGACTCAGCATATAGGACATAGCCACCGAAAATCTCTCCATATCTATCCTATGTTGATAAGTTTTTTGGAATAACAGAAACTATTCATGTCATAAGTTGTTAATTCAACAGAAGAAGACACAAAGAACAAAAAGAGAGAGAGAACACACAAAATTGTAGAGATTTAGAGAGAGAAAAATATTTTCATTCTGTTTTGGCATATCAGTGTATCTGTTACAGATTCCTTCAATACACATCATTCACTGTTTGGTATGCGCTCGTATACACTTACAACTATAAGTCCTTATTTAAACACTGCGTTAAAAGAAATTCGAAGCGAGCTTCCGTTGCTTCCCACGTTAACTTCTTCTTCCTCATTTTATTCTGCAACAATTCCTTTCCCCTTAATGTCCTTGTCTATCAAGTTAACTTCCGGTAAGCATTTTTGGAGATCAAATAAGTATTCCATGTCGCTCCGGTGTTCTCACCACCTGACTATTGAATTAACCACTGAGTGACTGCATAGTTGTTTCTTCTTTTTATGCTTCGATCCAGCACTGCTATTGGTATACGTTCTACCGGAGAGAGGAATTCCAATAAGGTTGAAGAAGCCCTACCTTGCTTCGTATGTGCCTTCTTAAGCTGCGACACATGGAACACAAAGTGTATTGTAGTTCTAGTGGAAGCTCCAACTTGTATGCCACCTTCCCAACACACTGAATTACCTTGTATGGTCCGTACTACAGGGGTGACAGCTTATGGTTGCTTCTTCTCTGAAGGGAATGCTACTTATAAGGCTGTAATTTCAACAACACTAGCTCGCCAACCTTAAATTTAAGTTCTGATCTCTTGGAGTCCGCATATTGCTTCATTCGATTTTGGGCCCTTTGTAAATGAAATCTTGTGACGTTGATCATTTCCTCCCTGTTCTACAAATTTGATCGACTTTTGATGGAATTATAGCAGCTTAGAGCCCCTTGCGGTATAAGGCGTATAGATCGGTGGTGGATATCTATGCAGAGCTTTAAATGGTGTAGAATTAATGGAAGGCCGATAGGTCGTGTTATACCACCACTCAGCTAGAGGGATCCATTCCTACCATTTCTAAGGTGTCTCACAATAGAAACACCGTAGATAAGTTTCAAGAATCTTATTCATATCTTCCGTCTGGTCGTCTATCTGTGGGTGATAGGCAATGTATATTTTAGCTTCACTCCTTGTAAGCGCAGGAGCTCTTGCCAAAACTTACTTAAAAATACAGGATCGCTATTACTAATAATCAATTCTGGCATACTATGTAGCTTGAACACATTATAGAGGAATACTTCCGCAATGTTACATGCAGAATAAGGATGCTTAATAGGAATGAAACGAGAGTATTTCGTAAATATGTCCACCATTACTAAAATAATTGATTTCCCTTCGACATAGGTAGCCCTTCCACAAAATCGACACTCACCTCCTGCCAACTACCTTCTGGAATTTTAATAGGTTGCAACAGACCAGGATAAGCAGAACTATCATATTTGTTCCTTTGGCAACTCATGCGTAGCTAAATGTAGGCTCGAGCATCCCTAGCCATTCCTTTCCATAGAAAACATGTTCTGTAGCTTCTTCAGTGTAGCTATTACCCCTACATGACCTCCCATGGCGTCATCATGGCTAATTCCAATTATTTGCTGACTGAGTTTCTTGCTTGCTTCTACCACCAACCGTCCCTTCCATCTCAGTAACCCATCCTTCCACTCATAAACACTAAACTTCATATTGGTTTATCCCCACCTTCTGATGATGTCTTGAATTCCTTGATCTTCTTACCAACTCTACTTAATTTCTTCCAACAGTCTACCTTATATTTGTGTCAAAGACAATGTCAGCATTTTTGCACTGGTAATTTTAGAGAGAGCGTTAGCAGTTGCATTCTCTTTCCCACTATGGTAATGCACTTCGAAGTCATACCCCAGAAGTTTCGTTAGCCATGATTGTTGAAAAGGTGTAGAGAGACATTGCTCTAGTAAGTATTTAAGACTTCGATGGTCAATTCGAACAATAAACAGCTTGAGGTTCAAATAGTGATGCCAGCGTTCAATTGCTATGATCACAGCTAAAAACTCCTTTTCATAAGTAGATAACCCATGATACCTGCCAGCTAACGATTTACTGAGGAAGACAATGGGATGTCCTTCCTGTTATAACACTGCCCCAATTCCCTGTCCACTTGCATCAGCCTCAACCACGAAAGTTTTTCAAAAATGTGATAATGTCAGCACTAGAGTTGCCACAATTGCTTCTATTAGGATATATGATATTTTTTTATTTTGTTTTGGCATTCTTTGTTAATTGGACCTATAAGATAATTGGAATTAATTGGATAATGGATTGGATTCAAAAAGCAATTGGAGATAATCTTCTAGTTGTGATATAGTCCTATCTTTAATTAATGTGTATCTTAACAAGAAGTATGGTACATTACGTGTGTGACGGTTGAGGTGTACTGCTAGAATTTTAGAGGTGTGGCAAAGGTTTTTTTGTATGGTTTTTGGGTCTTTGTCGTGGGTGTCTTTGTTGTGTTAATTGACGGTAATCTTCAGTCCTTTTGTTGTTGGTGCGTTAATGGCATTTTTTTGCAAGATAGCTTAATTGAATTTGTGACATCTAGCTTTGGTGAGACACGGCTATCTTCAGTGCTTTTGTTGTTAGGGCATCAATTGCGTCTCTATGACATATAGCAGAAGTGACTTTGTGCTTTCTTGTTTTGGTGAGACACGGCTGCTTTTTTTTTTTTTTGGAGTGAACATTAAAAGGAGATTTACTATTATGTATTGATAGTATGGGGATTGGTCATGCTGAACTGTCATCTTTATGGAGTGGCTCACGATTGGACTAATTATGTGTAAACAACTTTCAGATCTTTTTTGGATAAGCTAAACTCATAAGAGAGTTGTTCTGTTTCAATCTTAAGTGTGTTCAGATTTTGATATTAATTGTTCAGATACTTTAATCTTTTATTTATTGTTTTTAATTAAACATTGTTTGAGAAAATCCTCTGTTGAGGTTAGTGCTAGGTGGTCGTACTATTGAAGTGTGAAATACTTTCACGGGTTGTGAGAACAAGAGGTAGTGTCAAGGGTTGAGTAGTGTCGGCTCAGTAAAGTCTTGTATAAAACTATTGTTGTTAGTGAAAGTATTAAGCTAGGTGAGGGCACTGCAAACATAGGCAAGGTGTGTCAAACTGTGTTAACAAGTCTCAGTGTTGATTTATTTTGGTCTTTTAATTTTTCTGTTTTTTGGTTTGCTAGAAACGAATCGGAAAGTTTGCGAAACTACTACCTTCTACGGTTTTTCAACTTCCTTTAATCTCTCGAAGATTGTCCGCTCTTCTTGGTTCCATTCCTAATGGGTTATTCGTTCCTTTTTAAGCATGTCTATCAAAGGTTTAGCTATCATCCCCTACCCTTTAGTGAACCTCCTATAATAGCCCGTGATTCCCATAAATTCTCTCAATTCCTTAATTCCTTTCGATTCAGGTCATTCCTCAATCATCTTGACATTTCGAGAGTCTGGTGCTACCCCTCCTTCTGAAATCGTATATCCCAAATATTCCACTTGACGCGCCCTAAATACTCATTTGCTCCCTCGTAAGAATAACTGGTTCTCCTTCAACGTCTGGAGAGCCACCGAAATGTGTTCTACATTCAACGGTAATGATGAACTGTAAATTAATATATCATCGAAAAACACCAACATAAAACAATGCAAGTATGGTCTAAACAATTCATTCATCAATCTCTGAAATGTTGAAGGAGCATTCATTAAACCAAAGGGCATGACTAGAAATTTGTAGTGCCCTTCATGTGTTTGAAAGCTGTCTTCAGAATGTTATCCTCCTGCATCCGAATTTGGTGGTATTTCGAACGTAGGTCCAGTTGGTGAAACAATTGGCACCGTGTAACTCATCTAGTAACTCTTCAATGAGTGGTATCGAAAATTTATCCTTGACCGTGTGCTTATTCAACTCCTGGTAATCCACACACATACGCAAGGAGTTATCCTTCTTCTTGACAAGGACCACAGGCGATGCATAAGGCCTGTAACTATGGTGGATGAATCCTTGTTTCAATAGTTCCCGCACAGAATGCTCTATTACATCCTTTTGCGTTCCTGAATATCGATAAGGGCACACGTTAATGGTATTAACTCCCTCCTTCAATTTAATTTGATGATTGTGCTTGTGGTCTGGTGGAAGCTGATTCGGTTCCTGAAACACCTCTGCATACTCAGACAAAATAGTGTTAATCTCATTGAAGGAGCTCCCCTGCTCGTCCATTATTCTCATCTATTGCAACTAATACTCAATAGGAATCATTAGTTGCATCACCAATAACTCACCGTTGGTTGAACGTCATAGAGTCTTCTGGAACTCCTTTCTCGAAATGATCGAGGTCTCCCTTCTAGGTTTCCTTGCAATGTTATTGCGCGTCCTTCCTAATTAAACGTCATCGTTCTATCCTTAAAATTACATAGTACATTGTCTAGACCAACCAGCCACTGAACTCCCAAGACGCCGTCACACCCCCTAATGACAACACTAACATGTCCATGGTGAACTGTGTCCCTTGCATTGTTCAGAAGAAATTCTTGCAACACTGTCTACATTCCAGCTAGAGTTCCCCTCCTACTATGATGGAAACTGGCTCAATTTCTTGAAGATCACTACCCCCTTTTCTGACTACAGTAGTGTCCACAAAATTATGCGTACTTCCATTATCAACCAAGATATGAATTCGTCGCCGCTGAATCCTTAAATTTTACGTTCCCGTCTGCTTCAAATCCTTAAAATCCCCCATTGAATCGTCAAACGTCTCCGCATCAAACCTCTATTTAATAGCCTTCATGAACTCATCTCAATCAACCACCTCAGTTTTATTATGATTCCTAATATATAGTTGATACCACTCCGATGCTCATCCACCCATGTGTAGAATTGCAATATTCACCTTCATCCTTTTGGAAGTGTGATCCAGCTAGAAAAATTGTTTGCAACGGTACAGCCACAACTTAATATTGTCACTGTCAAACAAAGGAAATTCGATTCTACTCAAACTCATCAGTGGGTTATTCTCCTCTGTCTTTTGTTGCGAATGGCTACTAAAGGATGTTGGTCCCGTCAATCCGAGTTCGCCTTGATGCCTCACCCCCCCTTGCAGCAGTATCGTTCTCAGTTCCATCATTTGCTTTCTTACCTTCTCCGTTCTATTTTGAATTTCCGACAACATGCGCTCATTCCAGCAACATTTTATCGTTTCGGATTTGCGTCTCCATTAATCCCTTCAAGTTTTCTCCTAAGCATCGCATATCATTATTCCCAGGTTCGCTGCTCTAATAAAAATTTTTGGTAAGTTTTTTGGAATAACAGAAACTATTCACGTCGTAAGTTGTTAATTCAATAGAAGAAGACGCAGAGAACAAAGAGAGAAAGAGAACACACAGAATCGTAGAGATTTAGAGAGAGAGAAACATTTTCATTCTGTTTTGGCATATCAGTGTATTCGTTACAGATTCCTTTAATACACGTGATTCAACTATTAGTACTTATTTAAACGCTGCGTTAAAAGAAATTCAAAGCGAGCTTCCATTACTTCCCGTTAACCGCTTCTTCCTCATTTTATTCTGCAACATCCCGTCATTTTTCAACCGGGTAACGTCAACCCCCATGTTGCTTCAGGAACTTGATGGAGTCCTCTGAGTGTCTGTCCTCGTCAACATCGAATCGGAAGTTGAACTCCCATGTCGCGAAAATAGTGCCTATTTCGTTAGACAAGGTTCCTCCGAGTTGCATCAACCTGGATTTCTCGATGTTGAACTTCAAGTCAGCGTAACGAAATCATTAGACACGATTTTTGATGTCTTCAAGAGACAACCTGGGAACTCCTTATCAACAAAAGCCACCGAGAACTTGAACAATGACGCGTCCAGCATAATCAGTTCCTCCTCTAAGTTGTGACTCCATACTTCTCCGAGTCTAAATTAAGGATGATTCATGATTTTCGGTAAGCCTTAGGAAGCAAGAACATTAACGGTTTCTTCAGGAAGTAAAACTAATAATGATAAGCTCTTGAGTCATTCAAAAGGATTCAAATAAAATAGGAAAACTATTTTCAAATGGTTGACATAAAATACGAAAACTAATTTCAAGGGGCTTTTAATAAAATACGAAAACTACTTCCAAAGGATTCGAATAAAACTAAGTTCAAAGAATTCAAGTAAAATAGGAAATGTACTTTCAAAAGGATTTAAATAAAATAGGAAAACAAACTTCAATGGATTCAAATAAAATAGGAAACTGCTTTCAAAGGATTGGGGTATGATGAGACTACTGCTAGTCCTATTTTTGAAGAAATACATATAACAGAAGTCCCAAGTTTTATTATAAATTTTATTAATAAAATTTGAAGTTTCTTGATATAACTAATAAAATGTACATGGTCATGATTTTTTAACAATTATATTATTTCAAATCAAATAATAAGAGTTATCATATTATTTATATAAAGAACCGAATAAAAATTATTAGAAATCAACTTGAGTTAATATTATTATAATTCAATATTTTCTAACACTTTCTTTTATTTTTAAAAAATTATTTACGATGAAGGCAAACGACATAACTTATTTTTCCATAAAACTAACTAATCTCCAACTTCAATGCCTAGTACTCAGTATAATAACAATAGACGCAGAAATGATGGCAATCTCGACCAATGAGTCGATATTTAAATACGTATATAAAATGTAGCACACTTGCATTCTTTGAATTATTGAACGCAATTAACTATTAAGGGAACTGAAAAAACAAAGTGAAAACTGAAAAGAAGGAATTAAAAATAAGCACGGGAGTTGAAAGCATTATTATTAAATTGGTTATGCGGGTATAATCTATTAACAAGGAGGTGCCTAAAAGCATCGGAATTCACTGCTGTCATCATAATCAACATGTCATCGTCTATTTTTTTCAAGCTCTGTAATAACACAAGCTATTTTTGTGTCGCGTCCAAACTAGAGGCCAAAGATCTGGAGCATCTTGAAAATAACCATAAAGTTTGGGCTCTTGAGCTTTCGACCTTTCTCCAATTTGAAAATGTTGCTTGGGCTCAAAACTGCATGTCTATGGCAGTTAACCTATTATAATATTGAATCTTATACGAGCAAATTAGTCAACAGAAGACTAATATCTAGCTGTTGGCGAAATGTGCTCTTGAAAGGCAAAGGGCTAAATTCTCAATTTGTTATAAAAAAAATTTTCCGTCCGTAATGTGGGAGAGAATAGAGTGGAGTTGCTAGATAGGGGACACCCCGTCGTTTAAAATGGCGGGGTGCACAATACGCCGCCATAGTCATTGGCGGGGTGGTCGATCTGGACGTGAGGTGGCAATCCTGCCGTGGAAGATGGCGGGATGGCAAGACGTGGAGGCCACGTGTCCATCCCGCCATCTTCAATGACAGGATGAGACGGTTGGGGCCACCCCGCCACTGTCAATGATGGGGTGGCACCACACCCCGCCACTCCCAATGGCGGGGTGGGCAGTCCGTAAACAACTTTTCAGACTCCTAACTCCCACAGGCCATAATATATGGCTCTCATGCTCGGGGTGGGATGCAGCTGAAAATTCTAGCAATAATGTTGGCTATTCTCCTGCTTTATAATTCGCCAAACCACGTAACATTTGACTCTGTTCTTTGCGTCTTCATCAACCCTGCCCGCAACATTCTTTGCTTCTTCCTCTGCTTCTCTAGTATTTGCATCTTCATCAACAAATTTATCAACATTTGACGCTTTTCTTCAATTTAGCAACATTCTTCGCTCTTCTTCAAGGTTTATTTTTACATAATCTGTATTTTTTAATATATGTAATGTTTATTTTTTGTAAATATGTTATTGTTATATGTTATTTTTAGTAGATATTTTTAGTAAATATGTTATCACAA
>JAOQMS010043604.1:0-11511 GCA_027563885.1 Erythroxylum longipes
TATATTATTTTAAATAAACATAGTAATTATGATTCATTTTAAATATTTTTTGTTAATATTATGTTCTTTATATGTTAGGCAAGTATTATTTGGTTGATTCGGGCTACACTAATATGCCTGGATTTCTTTCACCATACCAAGGTGAAAGATATCATTTATGAGATTATAGAGGTGGAGGAAGACTTTAAGGTGCACAGGAATTGTTTAACTACAGGCATTCTTCATTAAGAAAGTTATTGAAAGATGTTGGCATTCTAAAAGTAAGATTCCTTATACTTAAAATTTTGCCGAGTTATAATATGAAGAAACAAAAATACATCGTTATTGCTTATTGTCTTATACACAACTATATTAGAATTTATGGGTAAAGCAATGAATTATTTGACAATTGTGCTGAAAATGAAGAACAAATTAAGGAAAGTGCAAATGAAGATGTAAGTTCTCAAGTAGAGTATAATATCACTCCAGCACAACTTCGAGATATGTCTTGGAAGCGAGATGAAATTGTTAGCCAAATGTGGAGTGATTATGTTATTTCTAATTAATTTATGTTTTTTTCTGTAAATGATAATACTATTATGTTATTTTCAAGAATTATAGTATGATGGACATATTTTATTAATTAGAATGACTTAATATAATTTCTAATTTATGTAATTTTATTATATACAATTAATGTGTAAGTTTTTAATAATATTTGATTTGCATATATTCTAATTTTAGCTACAATGATAATTAATTAATTAAAAATATGTTGTATTATATTATAATTATTACACGTAAGAGTATAATTACAAAAAAATAGAAACAGGATGATAAAACCAAACATGTTTTTGTTTTTAGTTTTTTATTACAAATCTCAACCAAACAGGTTTTTGTTTTTCAGTTTTTATATTACAAATATCAATTAAACAGGTTTTTGTTTTTTAAAGGAAAAAAACAGAAACCAAAACCAGGAAACAGAAACCAAAAACAACAACAGAGAAACAGAAGTGGAACCAAACAACCCCTACATCAACATGAGAATTTTAATGATAAGGCATAAAATAACATCCCAACAGTATAACTAACCCACACATATATACACCCTCACACTTAGAATTTTGTATATCAACAAACTCAACAATCATAAATGTTCCACTAACTTTATGGCTTGGGTAGGAGATTTGGTTAAGTATAAAGCATATAATGTAGTTGATATAAGAAGAAAGGCTAATAAGGCTCAAAGGGCTTATTAAAAAGGAAAATCATATAATGGGTAGGCTATTTGGCTAATCTAGTTCGGAAAAGCAAAGAATGCCTTATCATATCCTTGTTAATGCATGTGACAAAAATGTGGTATCGAACAGAAACTTAAGGCAAAATCAGGATGTACATGTCATGAAAGTCACACGTTATTAAAAGACAATGACACTGATATGAATAAGTCAATCAAATAAGGCTTTAAATCTCACCAGCTCAGTCAAATAAGGCTCAAAATCTCACCGGTTTTGTCTGCTAATAGTCACTACTCTTTTAAAGATAATGAACATCGACTAATCACAAGAGTAAAAGTACATGCTAAAGTTGCTACGAAATTCTCTAGTTAATTCACACTCTAATTATGACTATATAGTCCTAGAATCAACAGAACATAGAAAATGTTTATTTTGTTGTTTTATTCTTTCTCTCATTTTAATTGAAAACTTAAAACAAGCAAGAAACAAACCAACAAAGAACACATATACATGTAAAAGGAAATATGAAAATGTAAAGAAAAGAAATTTACTTCCCTTGGGTTGCCTCCAAGAAACCCCCTTGTTTAGAATCATTGGCTCAACTTCATATTTCCTCCTTACGTGACAAAATTGTGAACTTTAGGTGTCACATATGGCTCCTCCACGTGAGGTTCTTCAAGATAGGGTCTTAGTTGATGATCCGTCATATTCAACATCTTCTAACTTTCAATCTTGATTGAGTCCATGCACTCTAGAAAGGTCTCAAATGTCTCTTCGCCTTTTTCTTCCTCATTTAATTCCTCTAATATGCTATGTAAAGGTGAAAAGTTAGTATAAAAATAATCATGAACTTAGTACTCACCTTTAAGCTAAATGATATGTCTTTTTCTAGTTCGAGCTCCACCTTAACTTCTTCTTCACATTCAATTCCTTGAGTATTGCTCTCAAAATTCTCAAGCTCCTCATCACTCTGTAAGGTTTCTGTACTAACATCCATTAGGTATACCTCGGGTTAATATGGTTGCTCCTCTTCTATTTGTGATTCTAGGTAGTCGATCCTTGCTGTCATCTCACCCATTTGGCTTGCCACGTTTTGGTTTCTAGACGTTATATGCCTCATTTCTTGCTAGAACTGTTACAACTGTTGTTGTAGGCTCTGTTAAAATTGAAAATTGTTAACAATCACAACATTCTTCAATTCTTCCAAAGATGTACCTGAGTTATGACAGAGGCTTCTGGTCCACACAGGAATTGCAGTATGTCCTGCAAACTATCATAGAAGTAATTCTGATGGTTATTCCATCTATAACCAAAGTTAGGTTGATCAGTCCAACCTTGGTTATAGGATTGATAATAAGAGTTATAAAATAAATTACTTTTATCCATGTCAAATTTTCTTTTGGTTACTCAAAAACTAACAAAAAGTGAAAAGATCAAGAAATAACTAAAAAGAAACTAATTAAAAGCAAATACGTACAAAAACACCAATTAAAATCATAAACAAAAACTAAAACACCGCACTCTCTGAAAACGGCTCCAAAATTGACATCGCATCATAACGTTAGTCAAAATAAAATAACTAGACTACTACTATAGCAGTGGCGAGTCTAGGTCGATCCCATAGAGAGTGTGTGTAAAGTTGTTGAAATGAAATTAATCAGTATTTAGGTTTAACAAGGGGGCTTTGGATTTTAAAATAAGAAAATAAAATAAAACTAACTTAATGAAAACAAATTAAAGAAAATATGCGAAAAATGATAAAAGTGAGAAATTTGGTAGGGACCTAATTCTTTAGTTCAATCTTGGCTTACACCCTAATTAAATATATTTCATTGATTTGTTGTTCTCTAACCTCTCCTAGCAACTATTAATAATGGGTTAATAATTAACCCAAGTTTTCCTTTAGGTAGTGTTTAATCAAGATATGATCTTTAATTAAACATAACTACCGAATAATCTAAGATACGATCTCTCGATTTAATTAGGCAGTAACATTACGAATTAGGAAAACTGATTAATCAAGGCAATAACCACATACGATATGTCATTTAACTTAGGTTATGTTATCCCTAATGATTACGAATCATTAGTGGCTACACATGAATTTCAACATAACAATTACGGATTATATCGAAATTATAGCAATGGGTTTGCAAATAAACGATGAACACATTAAAATCATCTTTTCACAATACCCAATTTAATCAACACAAGATAACATAATCAATTCCTAATAAGAAAAAGAAAAAACAAAAAGAGTGAAATATACTTAACCGACTTCGGGATGTCTAGCCCTTCATGGGTCTCTCTCAAAAAAATGCTTCAGCCCCTATTAATAACCCTACTGAAAATCCCTAGTAGCACCTCTTTAGTGCGCCTCCTTTTCTCTATTTGCAAACTCTGCTACTGTTCTTTGATTTGAAAAATTAATTCTTTGTCCAAGCATACTATTCATGCCCCTCCTTTAAAACCTACTCTCCTCTTTTTAGCATAAACAAAAGCATTTGTGTTTATCGCAAACACTGAAACGCAGACGTTCTCGCAGACGTCGTCTGCATTTTATCTCCTGGTTGCTCCTCCTGCACTGCGTTTTGGTGTGCTTCCCATCTGCTAAGCTGTTGGTTATGCATCTGTGTTTCATTCTCTTAGTTGTGTCATTTTCTTCTGGCATGGACTGCTCCTTCATGTTGCTCTACCAATTAATCCAAATGCTTTTCATTACATTTGAACTCGCATTCTTGCATAAGAATTGCATAGCCGTGACTAACTTTAAATCTTCTTTGTATTTTTTCCTTTTTGTCTTTTATTTTTCTTCTTCTTGCTCCATAAAGACAAGTGAAAATAAATCTTCAAAAAATGGGCAAAATATTGAGCTTTTGACTTACTTTAACTTCTTTGGTTCCGAATTGTACCTAAAATCATATATGAGTCAAAGTGAGTATCTTAAACAATTAATCACTAAGTGTTATGGAATAATTTTATAATCAACTAAGCACCTATCATAATAAAATAAGGGGAATAAAAGGAAAAGTAACATAACATATAAAAGGAAAAGGATTATTGCACATTAAAAAAAAGGATAGACCTACAAGAAGAGTCAAAGTCAAGTTACTTGCATTAAATATTTATAGACTGCAGATTACAAAGTTTTTTCTTAAATATATGTCTAAATCACATATTGAATTTCATTTAAGAACGAGTAAATCCTTGTCGATCAATGTCACTAGGAAAACAATTAACAAAAAATTCCTTTAAGTTTCACTGAAATTACAATCATAATACTAAAGAGTGTAAAGTCTCAAATTCACAATTAGTGAACTTTTAAATCAGGGACATTTAGAACAATCTTTTTTGAAAAATTAAAATTTTCATTAACTTTCAAAATTAATAGTTAATTAACCATTTACAACATTATAACTCTTACAATAGTGACATAATTGTTTCATCATTATACGACATCTTTTAACTAATTTTGGCATCGTTTAATCAATTCTACTGTCCAGTGCTTTCTCGCTTCAATGTTGTTTTGTGCTACATTAGCCCTACCTAACAGCTTGTCTGGGTAGTCTCCACCTTCGAATCAAATCTAAAGAGTAGGTTTTATTCATATTGTGAATCAGGATTTACTCTTCGAATTTATTCATGATTGCACGGATCAGATTCTTCTCTTGATTCTCCCCTTTCCCAAATACATGATGATTCCTCATTATCCATAAGACGTACACAGTGTTGCTCAGTGCCAATTTAGAGATTATCCAGTTGGGATTTTTTCTATTATCATTCCTATAGTACAAAGAAAGTGTTTCCTTCAATTTTCGACTCTCTAGTTACATGACTCCTAATTCTAGAATCCTTCTCATAATCAATCTTAAGTAGTTGCATTCAAAATATATATGATTCATCATCTCTAATTGCTCCTTATAGAGGATTTTTTTTGAAATATTCGTATATTTGCATAGTATATCCCTATTGTTGAGTTTGCCCTTAATGAGGAGCCACATTGTGGTTGAGGTGCATGGACAAGCAATGCATGCTCGTACCAAATAAGGTTGGACAATGACACTTAAGGTGAGGTGCTTTTTAGTAATTTCCTATAAATTTTATTTATGAATTTGCCTGATTGATAATGCTTCCATAATACATGGTCCTCAATTTGAGGAAGTAATCTTATCAGTATATAGGTAGCAAAAATTGATCTGGAAATGTTTTGGTTATGAAAGTAGATTGCCTTATGCTTTGTGGTTTTGTCATCCACGTCAATCATCAAGGTACTCATTCCTAGACCTCTAATAATGTTCTTAGGGTTGACCAATTATCATGCTAGAATGAGGCACAGGATTCACTCCCTATTTTATATAGGAAGTCCTATTTATGATGTTAATTAAGTGTCATTATATGCTTCAGGGTCTAGGATGACTCTGATATGAATTTGCATTCCCAAATATTGCCCTGGTTGTCATATTATGAGTGCACCCATCTTGTCCATAATGAACGTTTGTCTGTTATTAGCCTCTATAGCCTTTTTAACATTTAAATTTGATTATAAACCCTTAAGATAAGATTCTTAACCCCCCTTCCTTTATAGTCTTGCTAGCCTCCTCCCATATAACTTTGATTGGTGAGTTGCCAACAACTTTACCATGACAGATGAATATGTTCAAAACTTTATTGATAGCCTTGATCAATTCCTTAAGGAACCAAAGTTACGAAGCCTAATAAACATATAAATTAATTAGAAATTATTTCACCAATTGGATTTTTCCTACCAGTGACAATAATATGATTTTCTAGTTTGCCAATCTTCCTTGTATCCTTTCCAATAGTGGTTTGAAATGTGAGAAAGGGGGTCTTTTGTGTTTATAGGAATCCCTAGGTAGGTGATGGGTGTCTTGCTCCATTTCAGTTTAGTTAGGGAGTTAACTTGTGCCTCTACTCCACTTGAGATTAGGACTTGACTTTTTTTTTCCTTATTTGTTAATAATCCAAATAGTTCCTTAAAAGACTCTAAGGCTCCCATTAATGTTGAGTTCGAATTAGTTTCAACTTTGGTGAATAATAATGGGTCATCTACCAAAGATAGTGTCACTTTCTTTAAGGATTTGCATTTTAAATGAAGATTGATTTTTTCTCTCTGTTGTGATCATCCTTATTAGAACCTTTGTAGCAAGTGTGGAGAGGTAAGGGAATAAAATATCCCTTTGCCACAACCCTTTTATACCTAAAATCAGTCTTGTAGGTTTCCAATTGACCAAGATCCTATAGGATACAATAGTAACACAATGACTTATCCAATTAATGAAGGGTTCAAGAAAGACAAGGGCATGTAAGGTATTTAATAGGAAAGGTCAGTCAAGGGAGTCAAATGCTTTCTTAAAATCCACCTTTATAACATAATTTCTAGTTTTTTCCCCTTCTATTATACCCCTTAAACAACTTATGTACTAGGAGAATAATATCTCTAATAGATCTTCCTTTTATAAAGGCTCCTTGAGAGCTATCATCTATTTGCTTAATGATTGGATTCAGTCAATTGGTAAACATTTTGGCTATAATATTGTAAGTCACGTTACAACAAGATATAGGCATATAGTCTCTGGTAGAGTTTTGAGAAGTCTAGATAGATAAAAGTCTAATTAAGCTTTTACAACATCCTACCCATCCCAAAAAACTCAAGTATAACTTTTGTGACTATAGTTTTAGTTTATTCCTAATTTTATTGAAAGAAGTGAGCATTGTAACCATTTGCTCCAGGGGTTTAATGTGGGTATAAGGAGAAAAGGAACATTTCCACATCATCTGCCTGGTTTGGTTAAGTTAAGCTCTCTGCTAGCTCATTGTAAATTTAGCAGTTGACTATATTCCTCATATCCTTTATATTAGAAGAAGCTTTGATCTAGTGCCTAAAGTTTTGTAGAAGAATTTATAGGCCTCTCCCTGTAGCTCCTCTCTACTGTTGAGAACTATATCATTCTCATCTTTTAGTGAGTTTATTATGTTTATATCTCTCCTTTCTAATATAACATAATTTTGTACTTCTATCCTCCTCCCTTAACTAAATCGCCCTAGCCTTTTGCCTTAGTAGTGAATCGTTAATCTCTGACATTCTTGTGTAGTGATCTAAGGAAAAATATTACCTATTTTTGAGTTGATCAGTTTTCAGGTCCTTGTATAACTCTTCTTGAATTCTGGCTAGTTTCTCTTTTGCCTCTATAACTACCTTCTGAGTGCTATTCTCTGTGGATTTATTCAACATCTTTAATTTCCCTTTGATCAACTACAACTTCCTTAAAGACTTACACATCTTGGTACTTGTTATGCTATCATTAACTCCCTTAGACATAGCATTACTAAAACAATAAGAAAATTAATAAATCTAAAAGTGAAACACCTTCTTTGTTGACATAATATATTTTGAATGAAAATTTGACTATGGTGAGATAAATGGTTACAATAAAAGAGGATTTACTTTAAGGAAGTTCTGTAACAAAGCCTCATTAATATTACCCTGTCTAGTTTCTTCCTTATCATTTAATGCCATTGTTTTCTATTATTCCATATAAATAATTGACCCATAAATCTATGACGTGGCTCTGATTTATACAATCCTTTAATTCATCTGTATGATTCCTTAGGCAAATGGTTCCCCCTTTTACTTCATTGGCATATAGCATAAAATTAAAGTCTCTAGTAACTAGCCAAGGTTCCCTTATTCCATTTCCAATTCTAATCAAGCTATTCCATAAATATTCTCTTTGAAATCTATGATTAAAAGCATAAATGATTGAGGCTTGGAAACTTATATTAGTGCTCTTTCTCTTAACTTTAAGATGGATAAATTGTCACTCCATTAGAATTTGTTAAGCTTCTACCTCCCTTGTGTCAAATGCCACTAGGATTTTACCATTATAATAACAAGTGTGATTAGTAAGGAAACTCTTATTTTCTTAAAAATTTTTAGGAGACCAATCAAAAGGGGTTTGGATTCCTAAATGCAATTAACTACCATTCTTTGCTTATTAAGGCAAGCACTATGAAGTTCCATGTTTATAGAGGCATTAGATTTAGGAGGTTAAACACTTCTTCTTCCTCTTAGAAATTTTCCTTGCACCCTCTTATAGCTGGAATGTAAGTTAATCTCCTCTAGTGCTTCTTGTTGGACCAATGCTTCCTGAGGTAATGATTTAGACGAATTGGTTATTTCCTTTTGATGGGACCTTCAAATGTTCTCAGGATGACTGCTCTGTCTATGTCTCCCTTAGAAATTTCCTTAGTTTGCTTAATTATTACCTGTATTCTTTCCTTGTATGTAGATCCTTTTGATGCTTCCTCAACTTCCAAACTTCCCTGACATAGGTTGGGGATTAAGCCATCTTTTCCCACTTCATCTGAACGATTCAATTCATCGAATTCCCCTATCTTAAACTACCTCCCAATAGGCACCCAGGATTGGTTTAGCTTTAAGCTTCTAGGTTTCTAGTTGTATGTGACTATCAGCTGGTCTTGAAATAGGTTTCCCCTCTCATCCATTCTCGTTATAGGTATTGCTTATGGTATCTCATTAGACGTCTCCACCAAAATACAAATTTTGGTAAAGCTAACTTTTTTTAGTGTTGCAGCGGTCTCATCTAAGCAAATAGGATTCCTAATAAAGCTCCCTAAGTGGTTCAACCCCTTGGTGGTCTAGTACTCCAAGGGTATACTATGGATACATACCCAAATATGGATATGTATATATTAGGTCCTCAATTTTGATGCCTATTTTCTAGCCTTGTAGTAACAAAGATTTGTAGTTATAGTGACAGGGTCCTATTTCTAGTATCTTTTGTGTTAATTCCGTAGAGCTAAATTTGAACAAGAATTATTATTCAGTAACACTTACTAAAGTTTTCACAATTTTGTAGCTCTAATGAGGTGTTTGGTTGAGGGTAATAGAATTTCTATTACCCTTCTATTCCTACCTAATAACTCTTCCGTTGTTTGGTTTGAAACTGACGCACGGAATATCATTCCTAAATATCACCTATTCTTTACATCGACGAATAGCTAAAGAAAGGCGATCCTATATCTTTACCTATTCCTAGCAGATTCGGAATAACTTCAACATGCCTCTCTTTCTCTTGGATAACCTATACCCCTCGACTGTTTTCCCCAAAACATTTGTCACTCACGACCTCACTAACGCAGCGTCTCTTATCTCTCATCTCTAGATCAGTGGCCCTGTGTCACTCTTCACAAGGGCATCTCTTTTCTCTAATCTCTAGTATGCTATCATCACTCTCACACTCATCTGGCTCAGTGGGCAAAGCTTCTCTCATCACTCTCTGCCAGTTGTAGCTCTCTAATATGAAGAGGTAGGTGTTCATTAACAGTCATTTGTCAGGAAGTAGTAAACCTACCCTCATCTCTCTCTATAATCTCAAGAAAGAAAATGGTTCCCTCAATTGGAGAAAGCTTGATTCTTGCTAATTAGGGTTTTTGTGATTTAATTACAAAGAAGACGAGCATTTTCTTCTTCTTTTATATCTTTTTTCTCTTTGGAGGGATTTAGGTTTGTGAAGAAGCCAATGCTATTGGTTGGTGGATTAATAAGACTTGGTGAATTAACAAGTGAAAGTGATCCAGAAAAGCTCAATGTCTTGGGATGTCCCTGATGATGTCTTCCTCTCCACTTCTCTCGCTAGCTATCTTGACAGTTAGCTATCGCTCTCTCATTTTTGGTTTGGTTTTATTCTTTTTTTTTCCTTGGTGAGCAATGGCTTGTGCAAGAAGTTATGCTGCTTAATTTCCCTCAAGTTAGCGTCTTTTTTTTTTATTCATTTGTTTAATTTTTATTCTGTGATTTTTGTGCTGGGTTTGTTTTCAATTTGGGGTGGTCGAGGTATTGTTCGATTTAGGGTATCTTTTTTCTAGTGAAGTTTTTTTTTATACTATGTTGTTAAGGTTTGATCTGAATATTTTCAAGAATTGTATTGTTGTTTTCTTTTTGTGGTATATGGCTGACTCCAAGCTGTATATAATCCCAGAAAAACATCTTTTATTGCTACGAGATGGTCGAAAATTCATGGGGATACTACGATCTTTTGACCAATTTGGTACAAGTTTTTACCTATGATGTAGTATCTATGCCTGCGATTACTACTTTCTCTTTTTGTAATTTTCTTGTTTGACATGATTATTGATAAGAAGTCTCTTCCCATGTGTAGCTAATGTTGTTCTTAAAGGTGCATGTGAAAGACTAATCGTCGGTGATCTTTATTGTGACATCCCATTAGGTCTTTATATAATTCGTGGAGAGAATGTGGTCTTAATTGGAGAGCTGGTAGAACCATAATCTTTATGTGTTCTGTGGTTTTGACTGTTGTTAATTGTCTTTATCAAAGCTTCTGCTTTTTTGTACGCATGTACAGGATTTGGAGAAAGAGGAGCTTCCATCCAATATGACGTGTGTGTCAACAGAAGAGATAAGAAGAGTAAGTGTCATCTTTCATCTTCTTCAAAGCTGGAACTTGCATTTTCATTTTGTCAACTTTATGCTGTGGGACTTTGGTGATGTGATCTTATGCTTGAAGGCGGTGAAAGATAGAACTGATCTTGGTAGAAGAATTTCCTATTAAGATGTTGCTGGATTTCTTAATAGGTCATCCATTTTCATAGAGAGATGCCTTTAGTCTTTGCTTCATTACAAATTATTCTTCTGGCTTCTACATAATAAACATATGGTCTCAGATTCTGAACTTAGTTTTCTTTTAATAAAGTGACTTCCCCAGAAAACGAAGGTCAAATAAGTGGACTGTTTGCTGAAGATTGTCTTAAAACCATACCACAAGCCTGACTTATTGAAGTTTGTTGTTTATCTTAAGCTCATTTATCGAAATCATTTCTGTTGACTTTTTAACAATATGAATCGATATCATTCACCTGGGCTTCATTTTTTGTCACATATAGAAAATTTTTTTCTGGTTCTCTGGTTGTGTTTCTTTATATGTACAGGTTCAAATCCCTTCCTATATCACTTATCTGTTAAGTGGCATGAGTCTTATGAGGAATGAACTTATGGGAAGTAATTGAAAGCATAAAAGCTTTTATGGGTCTGTAAAAGTATCTTCAAGAAGTTGAATTGTTAATGATTCACATTGTAGTTGTATGACTTGTATGTATTTGTTTATTAACTTAGCCAATGGACTAGATTAGGTTGAGCAGAGAACTTTTTGGGGCAGTCATCACAGCTTATGGGATCCAGTTAACTGTTGTGTTTCTTTACGGGGGAAAAAAATCCTCCATTGACTTGTGGCAG
>JAOQMS010043605.1:0-11510 GCA_027563885.1 Erythroxylum longipes
ACTGGAGCACATTTGAATTTATCCACTCCAAAAAAAAGAATAGATTGGAGCATAAGAGGTTGAATGACTTGGTTTTTGTTCGATATAATTTAAAGCTTTGAGAAAGGTATGTTATTACGAAAGCTTAGAGAAAGATATGTTATCATTATTATTATCATTACTAATTTCAATATAATTTCTTATAATTTTTTAAGAACTAAATTATATCCCACTTTTTTGTGATTGTTGGAAATGATAATTTTTGGGAATTGTTGAAAATGAAAATTGTTATATGAATGTTTTGTGATTGTTGGAAATGAAAATTGTTGGGAATTGTTGGAATTGGAAATTGTTATATGAATGGTTTGTGATTTTTGGAAATAGGAATTGTTGAGAATTGTTGGAAATGGAAATTGTTATATGAATGTTTTGTGATTGTTGGAAATGAGAATTGTTGGAATTGAAAATTGTTATATGAATGTTTTGTGTTTGTTGGAAATGAGAATTGTTGGGAATTATTGGAAATGGAAATTGTTATATGAATGTTTTGTGATTGTTGGAAATGAGAATTGTTGGGAATTGATGGAATTGGAAATTGTTATATGAATGTTTTGTGATTGTTAGAAATAAGAATTGTTGAGAATTGTTGGAAATGAAAATTGTTATATGATTGTTTTGTGATTGTTGGAAATAAGAATAGTTGGGAATTATCGGAAATGGAAATTGTTATATAAATGTTTTGTGATTGTAGAAAATGAGAACTGTTAGGAATTGTCGGAAATGGAAATTGTTATATGAATATTTTGTGATTGTAGGAAATGGGAATTGTTGAGAATTGTTGGAAATATAAATTATTTTATGAATGTTTTGTGATTGTTGAAAATGGGAATTGTTGGAAATAGAAATTGTTTTATGAATGTTTTGTGATTGTTGGAAATGAAAATTGTTGGAAATGGAAATTGTTTTATGAATGTTTTGTGATTGTTGAAAATGAGAACTGTTGAGAATTATTGGAAATGAAAATTATTTTATGAATGTTTTGTGATTGTTGAAAATGAGAATTATTGGGAATTGTGGGAATTAGAAATTATTATTTGAATGTTTTGTGATTGTTGAAAATAAGAATTGTTGGGAATTGTCAGGAAATTTTTTATTATCATTATTATTTTTGATATAATTTCTTATAATTTTCTAATAATTATAATTTATTGTTTACTAGGAGTTTTAATAGTACAAGAAGTTCAAATGATCCAATTTTAATTGATAACATCGATGTTTTGGTAGATTGAGTTTCTGAAGAGCCTAATTTGGTAGATTTCAATGATTTAGAAGATAATCTTGGATGAGAAAGCCTTGACATGTTATTTGATGCATTAAATTTGAATGATAATGATGATGAAGCTCCTCTCAGTGATGAGAATTTTGTACCAAATGATAACTGAGTTCAGTGCAATTATAGCGAGTATCTTCCTGTTGACCATTGAATTTTGTTGCAGGTTATTTTTCCTTTTCTTTTAATCTTCTTTTAATTTTACTTATATTTGATGTTTATCAGTTTATGTTAAATTCTATATACGTGATGTAATTGTAAATGTTTTTGTTTCAGGTTTAACTTCAACTTGATTGTTTCCTCGTCATGTTAGAATTGTGATAGTTAAAGGATATTTATTGTTTTTTTATTGGAGGTTTTTGATGTGATTATTATATATTAAAATTTTGAAATTGTATTATTGTAATATTTTAAATATTTTGTATTATTGTTATTTTTATATTTGTATTATTATGATTGTCTTTTTTCATATTAATTGTGGTTATTATTTATATGTGAAATATTTAAAAATTATTGTTATTTCATATTAAATTATTAATTATTAATTATGATTATTATTTATTATTATAATTTTTGAAAACATGATTGATATATACGTGTAAAGTATATAGTATATAACTGTACAATATATATCAGTGAACTATTTTGCAAATTTTAAATATTTCATAGACTATTTCATAAAAATAAAAAATTACTCGAAACAATACTCAGTATTAACTGGTATCAGTACAATACCGTACCAGAACTCAATCCGGTACCGAATATTAAAACTTTGATTTGGAGTCTTATTTTAATGTCTAATTTATAAAAATAAGATAATTTATTTTAAATTTTATTTTTTGTTAAAATTTTAGTTATATGTCTGATAGATCACATAAAGATTAATAGTTATATAAATAAAATGTTGTCTTTTTTTTACATTGCTTTTTAAAATTAAACAAGTAACCACAATGAAGTACTCGAACATTATTTTGATGAAAATGAAAAATTGCATAACTTCTTTAAATATAAGTCTTCACATCCTCTGTCCATAGTAATTGGTTCGTCCTAAAGTCAAATTCGGCTCGATCGGAATTCCATTGACCCAAATGGCATTGTTTTAACTTTGCCTTGAAGGCCTCCGTGGCGGCTGATTTGGTCCTTTATCATTTTTAACCATTAGTCACATTAATAAATTGTTAATGTTTAAAAAATTAAAAAGTTTAAAAACTAAACACTTAAATAAACATATTAAAAAAGATTACTTTAATTCGTTATTCCTGTTATGAAATAATATCCTATAATACACACGTAATCTCTTACGTAGGTACCAAACCTTCATATTTAACTTTAGAGATCTTTGCTTCTAAACTTGAATGCATGAAATAAAAAAAATAAAATAATTTTAAACATTTTTTAAATGTTTATGTAACTTTTAATATAAACATATATTTGAAAAATAAAATTTATATTATTAAAATTTTATTTAAATTTTTTAAAAAGATAAATACGACTTCGTACATTTAAACTAAAATTTAATAAAAAATAAAATTTAAATTTTCTTTTACCGACTTAGACATGTATCTGTACTAATTTTGGACGGTTGCTGGGATATTCTGTCAAAAGTATTTATTGTCAATTAGGAACCATTCAAATTTTCTTGTGAAAATGAGTTTAATTATTAATGATGATTTAAAATAAACATAGTTTATAAAAATACCTCTTGTTAAAAAAGAAGAACTTCTTAATAGCGTTCAAACAATAATTAGGATTAGTATGCTGCGAGATTGTTACAGTTTGCTTTGGTAAACAGATTACGTAGTCAAAACTTGAAGAATGTAAGAGAGAGAGCTTGCTCAAACTCGAATTCAAAACTTGAAATGTTTAGGTAAACTTAAAATTTGAAAAAGTTTGAAATTGTACTCGAATTTATACCTCTTGTGTTTGGTCCTGATGGTCCTCGTGGCTTGGACTCGGACACGAAGTCTTTTGATTTGGTATATCCAAGTTCTGGCGTAAGTAAGCCGCCATTAATCTTCTTCGGAGTAACCATTGCTCTTGCTTCCACTGACCTGCAACTTACAATCATGAGTATTATCAGAAGCAGAGTCAAACATCTTTGATTTTCCATCAGATATATATAAATATATATGGCGATATGCTCTATCACTGGACTGAAATACCAATATGGAGAAAGTAAGAGTAATAGAAGAAACGTGTTGTGTTTTATGGTTCTGGCAAGGTGCTCTTTGCATATATAGAGACCAGGGAGAAGGGTGTGTGACTCTCCACGAAACTTCATCAATCAACATGACAACATATTTCCACGCAACGAGCCAACGACTTTCACCGTTTCACGTCAAAGACTAATAATGGAAGACTAAAACAGTGTGAGGATTTTTGGAATATTATTCTCACCTCTGTTGTCAAGCCACGTGTATACCAAGATGTGGCTCTTACCTTAGCCACGTCCACTAGAAGCTCATACCCTTCTGTTCAATTATTCTTCATCCAAATCAATTCATCATGTGATATTTGGATACAAACGTTGAATTGGGTTGGATTTTCCTTTTCAATGTTGGATTGGCTTTGGACTCAAGAATTTCTTAGTTCCATTAATGGATTGGACTCACATTCATTGCATAATTTGGTCCAATCTTCAATTTTGTACTCTCATATTAGGTATGCATTTTGACAAATTAAATTAGGTTAGTCAATCAAGTTTAGGTGGAAAAGGTGGGTTTAAAATCTAATTTGAATGATGTTGTTTTAGTTTATCTTCTCAAATTAATATCATTTGTGGTGTATAAATATGAAATTTTTAATTTCAAAGGAGTTGTTTATTAAGAGGGTCAAATTGGGAATGGACTCAATTTGACTTAATCTGTAATGGAATAAAAATTAGACCTCAATAGTTTTTTCAAGTTTGATTTTAATATATTAATTTTGGATCATCAATTTGATTAATTTGTTATAATCACTTAAGTTAAAATATGTTGAGCTTGATTTTGAGTTTAAATTTAAATTTGAATTAATTTGTTAACTTTAAAGTGGGTCAAATTAAATTTCATCTAATTTATTATTTTTATTTATGAATATTTGAATAATTAAGTTTTGAATTTTGAATTTTAGGATAATATTTAAGACAATTTAATTTATTTAAAATATGTAATACGTAGATTATTAAGAATGATAATAATTAAAAAAACCAGCGAGGAACAGAAGAAGTGAATAATAATAATAAGAATAATAGTCGTCTTAATTGTTTGATGATTGAACCAGAACTATATTTAAAACAATTTTGAACTGCCAATAATAATATAAATTTTTAATGAAATTATACTATTTAAATATTTATGGTAAATCATTAAGAAGTTGGTACGTTTGTTACTAATGCAAGTTTCTCCTTTTTAGTTATTCCATCGTATCGGACACTTAGTTTGAGACAAACTATACAAGACGTTTAACAAAAAATTGACCCCTTAACTTAAATGTTAGGAAAAATACCCAAATAGGAGTTGTAACAATTCATATTCGAGTTAATTGAATTGTGGAAATAGGGTTGGTAATGAGCCGAGTTGGGTCGCGCTGAGCTTGCCCAAGCTCAACCTCAGTATGAAAGCATTCTACTAGGACCCAAGTCTAGCACGAGGCTTGATTGGTTCGAATAGTTCAAAGTGGGACTTAACCCAGCTTGACCTTATTTTATTTTTATTTTTAACAATAAAAATAAAAAGACAATGTCATTTTTAATAAAACAATGTCATTTTTTAATAGCTATTGGGCTTTAGGTTAAGTCGAGCCTGGATAGCCTAAATTTGAGGACCTATTTTAAAAAAAATTAGACCTGAGATCTGGTCAAACTGTATATAACATGTTAACTTGAGATCAAGTAGGACTAAGCCAGGTTGACCTCGAACCTAATTGTTAGGCCTATGTGGACCAAACATAAATTATATAGATTCCATCTATTATTATTTTTTATGAATTTTTCTTTGATTTGTTGATCTGCTTTCTCTTTATATAGTCCATACAAGTTTCAAAATTAATAAAATTCAAAGTATTAAGTACTCCATCATTTACCGATCTTCTAATTATTTCGATGGAGATATGTCATAATCTTCACTGCTACAATGTAGAGGAATTTCTATTCATAACATAACATTTTGTTCTAACTTGAACATGTGTTATATTGTAAGAGATGTTATCTTGTAAATTAAAATGGTAAAGCCCATCAAATAATGTACCATTTTTAACAATTTTAAATTTATAATTAAACTTTAAATATTCATTTGAAAAATAAAAACAATATCTAAATTGTACAAATCTTGAAACTGAAATCAATTTCTTAGAAAAATGGGAATATAAAATGTATTTTCTAATTTTAAATCAAAACTAGTATATAAAATTAAATTGCAATCTCTAACAGACTCCACAAGTGAACGCATTTTGTTTCCATATAAGATATACTGCTCATTTCCCACTAACTTCCTTGAGTTTTGCAAATCCTACAACTCATTTGTAATATGAATTTTACAATAAAAATCAATCCATCATATGTTATGACAAACTTCAATCGTATTAAATTCAAAGCAAACTATTAAGATTTAGATTGCCTTTCTTTTCAAGTCATTCCTTATATTTAACACAATCCATCTTCACGTGTTCTTTTTTCTAGCAAAAGAAGCACTTGGATTCTTCTTAATGTCAGCTTGGACAAGTATTTGACCTTTTTTTCCCTTTAATTGACTTGATTTTTCTTCTTTTCTTGAACAATTAGATGTGCACTCTGCTAACTCTCTCACTATTCCATCAACAATCTTCCTTCCTCTTGAAAACACATAATCATTGATTCATTTACTGACCACTTATCCTTATGTTTATTATAAGAGGTTTAAAAGGGTCTGTAAAGTGGGGAAGGGTGTTCAAAATGTAATGCACAAGAAAAGAATAAGACATTTCAACCTTGAGTTTTTTTAACTGAGCTACAATTTCCCTCATCTTTTTGATGTTATAACTCACACCTCCAACATCAGTGAGCCTTGTGGATGAAAACTTCATAATCAGGGTACTTGCAAGTACTTTGTCTTAAGTTTGAAATAGCTTATAAATAACCTTTAGTAGAGTATGGATGTTGTCATGTTGTTCTACAGAACCACGAATGCCAATAGAAATTTTAGTTTTTATGAACATCACCCTTAGGAGATTAGATCGCTCCCAACATTCTTGAGGAGCAATTTCAACTACAGTGCTAGCCTCAGTTACCTTAGGGGATTCATCCTTTCGGATAACATAATCAATGTCTATTCACCCGAGATAAATAAAAATTCTCTCTTTTCGAATCTTTTAGTTTCCACCCCTCAAATTGGGAATTTCACAACTTGTATTAAAGAAATTAACAGTTTAAATACCTACATAATTTAAATATACATGCTATTTATCGATAAATTGAGGCTAACAAATAATATATATGTTGTACCAATGTAAACATACCTTAAACGACATAAATCAAATGACATAAAAATTACTTGCGGCTAAATCTTTAATTCAAACAAATCTATGTTAAACTTTATAATAAAATTTTCAATTATATTTCAATTCCTAATACTCGTGGGAAAATTAGGAAAAATAATTTGATATTTTATACTAATTAATCATTCAAATATAATAAAAATTCTTTTGTGATAAAATTTATTATACTCAAATAATTGACTACAATTAAAGGCCTAAGCTCTTTATATGATTAGGTGCATAAATATATAATCTTATATAATTAGAGTTGTTATGGCTGAGCCCTAATAACTAATCATTAAACATATTATACAAAATTATATTCACAATCCAAAATATATACATAATAATTATGTGGATAAAAATTGATAATCTAATTCAAGTTGAACGTTTATACAAATATTATTTCAACTCATAATATATAAAAATATCATCTTTAGTTCGATTGATAAAGGCTCACTATGTGCCCTACGTGGGTGTGGGTTCGAGCTTTAGTCACTACATCAGAATTTGCTTTTAAATCAACACACAAAACGACGTCGTTTGGTGAAAGGGTCTTCTTCAACCTCTAACAGGGTCATAACGACCACATTTGTGACCCGTCAGATACCAAACTAAACCATATCATAAAAGACCATAAAACTTGATTTTTTTAAATGTAGAAATGCTTCAAAAAAATTAATTAAAGATTTTTATCTTTAATTGGAAGAAAAACTTTCAAAAACAACTCTAAAATGAAATTTTGAATATGAAATCTTTTCCAAAATTCAAAATTTTTCAAAAATTAAAACAAGACAGAGTTTACTGTGCTTTGATACCAAATGTAAGTCAATTCAACATATATTCAACAGTAATGTATGTTAGAATAAAACTTAACAGAATGTGGAAGAAATCAAAACACCTTATGCCATTGATGTTTTTGCTTCAAAAGTCAGCATTTTTGGAATTCTTCTAAGCTCTCAGTTCCAAAATCGATGGTGTATATTTTGAGAAGAGAAAGGAAGTTTAGGGACCCCAAAAATTTGCAAGAAAAAACATATATCAATGTGCTCCCATCAAGTATGCTAATTTTTTACCACAAAAACATAACATTTATATCCATTAATTACATAACGTTTGACCATTTATGAGTATTAAAACTATCTAAAATATCGAAAATTCTCACATGAAAAAGATGCTCAAGTTGCATAATTTGAGTCTATTTGGATCATCAAAAGAAATATCATTTTAATTTTATTTTCTAATACGACCTCATTGTGGCATTGAACTTTTTAATCTCATCATTTAAAATATTAAATTTAAATGACATCATTTTAAAAAGTGAATTACACATCTTGATTGAGTCCAATCCTAAAGTCTAATCAACTTAAACTCAACCTATTAATTTTGAGTCGAGTTAGACAAAATTTTCATTTCTAAATATTTCTATCTTAGTCTTCTTTTTATCGGGTGAGTTTAGAGATATGTACCTAAGTGATATTTATAATAATTAAGAAATTCAACCAGTTCGATTGGTTCACTGTAAGAATTTTGAATCAGTCAACTTTTCGATTCGATTTACTAAATTATATGATTAATGAGTAATTGATGAAAAATAACTGTTTTTTTATTATTTGTATCAATGGTGGACAATAATCGGCACTATTTTGAAAAAATAGGTAAATCAATATTCAATCCTCCTAACAATTTAAGGATTTATAAGTATCAAAATATCCCCAATAATATTGAATAGTAATATAATAAAGCCTCCTAAAAATTATATAATGTGATGAAATTGAAAATTTCGAGCAAAGATTCTAGCAAAGGTATTAATTAATTATGGTACTGACTGAAATATATATTCGTTTGTATGACTTCTCTACTAGAGATTTAGTAATTAAACTAAAAGGATGGATTATAGTGATATTATCTTATGTTTTCTTAAGGAATGGATCTGATGTTTAAATGAAAGAAAATGAATGTGAGAAAGAGAAGAGAAAGAAGGAGAAAGAAGAAACTATTTTTCTTATATTCTATTGCTTCAACTTCATTTGCCTTTTATAGGCAAATTTTTGCCGACATCCTTTATCAAAAGTCCACCTTGGTAGGTGGAGTATCATTCACTCATTTTCTAACACTCCCCCTTGAATGACAAGACAATATAAATTATACACATGATACTGCCTCATTAAAAACTTTGTTAAATAAAAACCCAGTGGGAATAAAAATTTAGCGAAAGAAAAAAGAGTGCAGTGTATAATTTACTCCCCCTGATGATGACATCGGTAATTCTTCACATACTATGTAGATGCCGCATTCCTATATGATGACTATGTTTTCTGAAAGTTGCAGTTGGCAGTGCCTTTATGAAGAGATCAGCTGAATTGTGGCTGGACATGACATATTGAACATCAATATCATTTTTCTTCATAAGCTCTTGGGTGTATGCAAAGAATTTTAGGGGTATATGCTTCGTCCGATCATTCTTGATATATCCTTCCTTCAACTGATCAATACATGCTGAGTTATCTTCATACAAGACGGTTGGACTTTTCTCTACTGGAAGACCGCATAATTTCTTGATATGATGTATCATCGATTTGAGCCATACACATTCTTTACTTGTTTCATGCAATGCAATAATTTCTGCATGTTTGATGAAGTAGAAACTAGTGTTTGTTTCTGGGAATGCCAGGAAATTACAGTCCCTACGTACGTAAATACATATCCAGTCTAAGATTTTCCATTGTGTGGATTAGATAAATAACCTGCATCTGCATAACTAATCAAATCTTGTTTCGAGTTATTAGGATAAAATAAACCTAAATCAATACTTCCCCGGAGATAACGAAATATGCGCTTGATTCCATTCCAATGCCTTCTTGTCGGAGATGAACTATATATTGCTAATAAATTAACTACAAAATAAATGTCACGTCTTATACAGTTAGCAAGATACATTAGAGCTCCAATCGCACTTAGGTATGGTACTTCTGGTCCAACAACCTCTTCGTTTTCTTCACAAAGACGAAATGGATCATTTTTAATGTTGAGTGTTTTGACTATCATTGGAGTACTTAAAGGATTTGCTTTATCCATATTAAAATGTTTTAAGACCTTTTCTGTGTAATTTGATTGATGCACAAATATTCCATTGTGCATATGTCCAATTTGTAAACCAAGACAATACTTCGTTTTACCAAGGTCTTTCATCTCAAATTCCTCCTTTAAGTATGTAACTACTTCATTAATTTCTTTCTTTGTTCCAATGATATTCAAATCATCAACATAGACAGCTATGATGACAAACCCAGATGTTGTTTTCTTGATAAAAGCACAAGGACAAATAATATTGTTTGTATATCCTTTGTTTATCAGATAATCACTTAGACGATTATACCACATGCGTCCAGACTGCTTTAACCCATATAATGATCTCTGGAGTTTGATCGAATACATTTCTTTGGGTTTTGTACATAAAACTCTAAGCATCGTAAATCCCTCATCGTAAATCCCTCGTAAATCCCTCAGGGATTTTCATGTAAATATCACTACTAAGTGATCCGTACAAATAAGCAGTAACAATATCCATAAGACGCATTTCTAATTTTTCAGAAACTGCAAGGCTGAGTAAAAATCTGAATGTAATTGCATCAATAATAGGAGAATATGTTTCATCATAATCAATTCCAGGTCTTTGAGAAAAACCTTGGGCTACTAATCTAGCCTTATATCTTGTGATCTCATTTTTCTCATTTTGTTTTCTTACAAACACCCATTTGTACCCTACAGGTTTTACACCCTTAGGAGTAAGAGCAATTTGTCCAAAAACTTTACGCTTATTAAGCGAATCTAATTCAGCCTGCATAGCGTCTTTCCATTTCATCCAATCTTGTCTGTTTTGACATTCTGCAACCGATTTTAGTTTAGGATCATTATTTTCATCCATAATTTCACTTGCAATAGCAAAAGCAAAAATCTCGTCATCACATTTAATTGCATCTCTATCCAATAACACTTTTGTACTATTATAGTTTATAGAGATTTCTTTTATAGAAATTTCTTCATTTTTCTCTTTTGTATCCTCTTCTTGGAAACTTTCCCTTTTCTATATTTCTTCTGGAACTTTTCCATGAATGTTAACATTGCTTTCAGTTCATTTTCTTTCCGAGTATTTTTATCCTTTGAACCGATCGGTCTTCCACGCTTTAGACGTGGTTTGGACTTGTTAGTGACTTTTTCATCAAATCTTACTTTTGGGACTTCAATATGAGCAGGAGCATTATCTGCAGGTATATATGATTTAGTCACTCTTTTTGTGTCAGTGAAGGCATCGGGTAATTGATTTGCAATTGCTTGTAAGTGCATAATCTTTTAAACTTCTATCTCACATTGTTTTGTATGAGGGTCAAGATACAAAAGAGATGGTTCGTTCCATGCAATATCTTTTCCCAATTCTTTCTTCTCTCCCCCTAACGTTGGAAAAATAATTTTATTGAAATGACAATCAGCAAAACGTACAGTAAAAACATCTCCTATTAAAGGCTCAAGATATCTAATTATACTGGCTAATTCAAAACCAACATATCTCCCCAATCTTCTTTGAGGACCCATTTTTGTGCGTTGTGGTGGCGAAATGGGTACATATACTGTATAACCAAAAACTCTAAGATGCGAGATATTTGGTTCATATCCAGATGCTAATTGCAATGGGGAGTATTTATGATCTGCA
>JAOQMS010043606.1:0-11509 GCA_027563885.1 Erythroxylum longipes
TGTAAAAATCCATTCCAATCATATCAAGAATTATAATGAAACACATATGAGTTCACCACTCATCAAGATTGTGGTCTGTAATAAATGTATACTTAAGTTGTATGTTTTAATATTAAAGTAACGGTCCACTTAATTCTTTATAAACATACTTGATTCCAGATTCATTTAATAGGGCCATTATCGATAGTCAACTACTATCATGATATGAAACTCATCATTTCCTTGAAGTAAACTCTTTTACTTAAATTGAGATAAATCGCAACACTACAGTCTAAACCATAATCAAGCAACCAACATGATTATTAAACTGTGAATCCATTATTTTAGATTCTTATAATATACATGTTTCCCATACATCTCTACGTATATGTGTATTACTTACAAAAGAATCTCGGTACCTTATTACTAGATATATAATGCTCATAAAAACCACTTTCTTGTTTTATTAATAACAAATATTTTCAATACAAAAGTAACCGGAAGAAAATTAAGTTATAAGTAAATACACTTGCTTTCTAGGGCACTAAATTTACATAACTCCAATAATCTCCCACTTGCTCTAAAGCAAGTTTGACATATCCCTCATTCCCATCCCTGCTAGTTGACCCTCAAAACTCTTTTGAGACAACGTCTTTGGAAACGGATCAGTAAGGTTTTGCTTCGTGGATCAGCAAGGTTTTGCTTCTTGGGAATCTTAGCGCGTTGTATTATCTCCCTTATGAGATGATACTTTCGATCAATGTATTTAGTAGCTTTATGATTCCGAGGTTCTATAAAATTAGTCACTGCCCCACTATTATCACAATAAAGTGTAATGGCCTTTTCTACCTTAGAAACCACTTCCAAATCATTTAAGAACTTACGGAGCCAAGCTACTTCTTTTGCTACTTCACAAGCAGCAACATACTCAGCCTCCATAGTCGAGTCAGCAACACAAGATTGCTTAATACTCGTTCAGACTGTGGCTCCACCTCCTAAAACAAATATAGAACCAGAAATTGATTTCCTTGAATCAACATCTGATTAGAAATCAGAATCCGTATATCCCATCAGAATATGATTACTTCTAGAGTAAACAAGCATTAAGTTCTTCTTCCTACAAAGATACTTCAATATATATTTAACCACAGTTTAATGCTCCATTCCTGGATTGGACTGGAATCTACTTACTAGTCCCACTGCATAATAGATATCTGGTCTTGTACAAAGCATAGCATACATTAAACATCCAACTGCTGAAGCATATGGAATGTTATGCATGCGTTCTACCCCCTCTTGGGTCTTAGGTGCTTACTCCTTTGAAAGTTTGATTCCATTTCTAGTAGGTGTGAAACCCCTCTTGGAATCTTGCATGGAAAACTTATCGAGCATGTTCTCAATGTAATTTAGATGAGATAAGGCTATCAGTTTGTTCTTACGATCCTTTATAAGTTTGATCCCTAGAACATAGGTAGCCTCTCCTAAATCCTTCATTGAAAACTGTTCGTTAAGCCATCCTTTAACTATAGATAACATTCCTACATCATTCCCAATGAGCAGAATGTCATCAATATACAGAATTAGAAAAATAACCTTTCCTTCTTTTATTCTTTTATAAACATAAGGCTCATCTAGGTTTTGTATGAATTCGTAGGTTTTGATCAACTTATCAAACCTAATGTTCCAAAACCTAAAGGCTTGCTTAAGTCCATAAATGGACCTTTGCAACTTACATACCTTATGCTCATTACCTGGCTCAACAAAACCTTCTAGTTGGGCCATATAAAAGGTCTCCTCAAGATCCCCATTAAGAAATGCAGTCTTGACGTCCATTTTCCATAATTCATAATCGAAATAGGCTACTATGGCCAAAACAATCCTGATGGACTTAAGCATGGCAACTGGAGAAAAAGTCTCCTTATAGTCTATACCTTCTTTTTGAGTATAGCCTTTAGCTACCAATCTAGCTTTAAAGGTCTCTACCTTCCATCTGATCCTCTCTTCCTTTTGTAGATCCATTTACACCCTATGACTTTTATAATTGTTGGTAGATCTATAAAGATCCAGACTTTGTTAGCGTACATGGAATCCATTTCCGATTCCATCAACTTGAACCATTTTTCTACATCAACATCATTAATAGCCTGCGTATAAGTAATAGGATCCGTTTCTTCTTAGTCTAAGATGGCTATAATTCCTTCTCCTAGACCTAGATACCTATCTAGCTATCTCACAACCCTCCCATTACAACTAGGCACAACTTGATGTTCAGGTTGCTCTTTCGATTCAACTCTTGAATCCATTTCGACATCTTGTTCTGTTATATCCAAATCAACTTTTGGTTTGGATGAAATAGCTAACTCTTTGAGTACTACTTCACTTCTTCCTTTGTGATTTCTCACAAACTCTTCATGTAGTAAGGTTGCATTTGTTGACACAAATACCTTCCTATTCTGAGGATGGTAAAAATAGTACCTTCGACTTCCTGTAGGATATCCTACAAACAAGAATACTTCTGACCTTAGTTCCATCTTTGTGGAATCAGGCCTTAGAACATGGGCTAGGCAGCGCCAAATCCTTACGTGCCATAATGAAGGCACTCGGCCAGTCCATAACTCCCTCGATGTTTTAGTCACTGATTTAGATGGAGTAAAGTTAAGAAGATATGTTGCCGTTTATATGGCATATCCCCAAAATGATTCCAGAAGGCTAGTGTAGGATATCATTGATCTTACCATTTCCAATAGATTCCTATTTCTCCTCTCAGCTACACCATTCTATTGAGGTGTTAGAGGAGCTGACAAATTGGAAACAATACTATTGTCAATTAAATATTGCTGGAACTCTCCAAATAAGTACTCACCACCTTGATTCGATCGAAGTTGTTTTAATGGCTTTCCTAACTACTTCTCAACTTCGTCTTTGAATTCTTTGAACTTTTCAAAGGATTCACTCTTTTTATACATCAAATATAAATAACCATGTCTTAAGTAATCATCTATAAAGGTTATGAAGTATTCATAACCTCCTCTAGCTTGTATGTTCATAGACCCATACACATCAGTATGTACTAGGTCCAACGTGGATTCAGATCTGTTTCCTTTAGAAGGAAATGAGGCCTTAGTCATTTTTCCTTCAATAAAAGATTCACAGGTGGGTAATGTATCATTATCCAAGCACATAAGGATCCCATCCTTTACTAACATGTCAAGTCTTTTTTGATTGATATGACCCATTCTTAAGTGCCACAGATATTTTGAATTAATGCTAGAGACATTGGACTGTCTTGTTTTTATCAACTCTGTCGTGTTTAGTGAGCCTGTCATAGGTTCTATAAAGAACAATCCCTGTTTAATTATTGCATTACAAATAAATCCTTATTCCCATATATTGAAACAACTTTTTCAAAATATAAGGAATAACTAGATTTTATTAGACAAAAATAGAAATCATGTTCCTTACAAATGGTATGTAATAAACATCCTCCAAATATATTCTATAACCACTAGGAAAATCCAAGATAACTACTCCCACTGATTCTACTGAAACATAAGATCCATCTGCTATCTTGACTTGAAACTGGCCTTTAGGTAGTCTTTTCCTTTACTGTAACCCCTGTAAAGAATTACAAACATGGTTAGTGGCTCCTGAATCTAATATCCAAGAATCAGATAAATCTACCACATTTCCAATTCCTAACAAACTTAGGAAACCCATACCTTGTTTACTTTAAAGGGACTCACAGTAGACCGCATAGTTTCTTTTCCACTGGCCCATTTCACTATAGTGGAAACACTTTCCCTTGGTGTCCGCTTTGGCCTTCTTTTTCATTGGTTGGGCCTTGACCCTTGTTTGGGCCTTCTTTTTCATTGTACCCTTCTTCTTTTGCTTGCCCTTACCCTTGGGCTTAGAAGAAGGTGCTACATTAGCTTCTGGCCCATGAGCCTTGATATTCAATATCTTCTCCGTACTCTAGAGGGTATTCATGAACTCACTCAAGGTGTAATCATTGCTATTGAGCTCATAGTCTAACTTAAACTACTGAAAAGAAGAGTTTAAGGTATTGATGATCATAATCATATGCATGTCTGCATCTATATCCGCCCCAAGCATCTCAGCCTCAATAACCGTAGAGATTACCTTAAGCATATAATCCCACACTGGTTCACCAAGTTTTTGTTTGAGATTATGAAAAGTTTGGATAGCTTTCACTCTTACAGACCTGGTCCTCACACCAAACATCTTATGTAGGTGATGAATCATTGCACTAGTATTTTTCATACAAGCAATTCGCTTTTAAAACATGCCGCTGACATAAGCTAGAATATAACAGTTAGTAGTCTTATTGGCATTCTGCCAATGCTCATATTGTTGGACTTGCTCAAGAGTTAAATCTCCACCCAGAGGTGCAGGCTCATTTTCAGTTAATACCTATGAAATACGTTCATATTGAAGAACAATGTCAAGGTTATGTCTCCATTCATTAAAATTCTCTCCGTTTTCCAATTGTTATTTGTCAAGAACAAAGTGAGTGGATTCATATTGTGGTTTATTATGTCTGAAAATAAAAATTATTAAAACATGAGCATACTAGTCAACATAATTGAAACTTTGTATGAAATCATGATGCATGTATGCATAATGATAGATTTAACAAAACTTGAAAAAAATTAAAACTTTATACGACGGTTATTTTTCTTATCTATAATAGACTAAGTGACAATGGGTCATCTTATCTATTAAAAGAAAAACTAGGACACTCCCACTAAAAAAGCTACCAAGCATCTTCATGCTTAACTTTTAAAGAAGCATCATAATTTGCTCCATACTTTTACCAACAGAGCTACGGTAGGCATGTTATTGATAAAATATGTTGAGTGTGTAACCATTTGATTCATCCACTAAAGGTACTTGCAAACCATGCCTTAGTGGGAGGTCATATTTGCTACCAATAAATGGACTTATCCTTAAGGAGACCCAAACCAAGCAAGATCTAAGATTCATACCCTTTGGTGGGCAGTAACACTTCACCAAATGCAAAGGACCATCATCTGGAGACCGTGGACTCTCACATGAGCATCCTCTCCCACTCAATCTTTTTGGGCTTTAAGTTTTAAATACCATAGCGTCTAGATGCAATTTATTAACCATCCTATATTGTTTCATTATATATCTCATACATAATGAATGCATGGAAAAGCCTAGGGTTGGGAATTCTCTAAATGACACGCAATCGCATAATATCACATATTATTTTCATTCATTTATCCATTCATCACATGAACTAATAAGCCACATTTGATTGTCCATCCTAGAAACATAAAAATAATTACATGCCTTTTAGGCCCAAAATATTTTTCTTAGACTTGGATCTTCCTCTTCAAACTCTTCGCTCACATGACCTAGCCCATTTGGTAAAAAGTGTGTAATGGCTTTTCTTTTTCAACAAAGTTTTGATTTTCATAAAAACGAATTTGCCACTTTGAAAACAAAAATTCCAGCACTAGTTTTTTATCAAAATTGAAACTTGTCCATATGAAATAAAAAATCCAGCACTTGTTTTCCATCGAAACTGAAACTTGTCTATATGAAACAAAAAAAACAACAGTTATTTTTTAATCAAAACCGAAACTTGTTGTGTCATAAAATTGAAAATTTGTTAACACAAAATTCCAGCATTTTGGTTTTCTAACAACTGAAACTTTGCTAATCCACTTTAAACAAAATCGATAGCTTACCTCTTCATTTCTTTATTTATGGCTTCTTCATCTTCATCATTACATGATTTTGTACATTACATGATCAAAGAAAACATAAAGATGAAACCAAGGAGGAAACATGACAATTACAGGGCCACCCTCCTTGTTACAAACCAAATGAACAAAACTTAAAAGGTAACTATAGAATATATGGACAACCAAAAGAGCAAAACATACACCATATATATTTCTATCACATAAAAATATGCAGCATGAAAAAATGATTGCCAACTCATGCATAAAATATAGGAACCGAAATCATGCATAATAAAAATGTATCTGGTACCAATTGTTGGATCGAAAAATAAAACGTGCATCGATTTGCAAGAAATGGTATATTTCAAAACTTTTTAGAAATCAAAATTTTAGCGGAAGCAATATATCCAAATCAACATGCATAGCCACACATGATACGGTATAAGGAAAAACATTTGCATAATCAGAAGATGGAAAATATTACCGACTCCTTCGCTACAGCTTTAACTCCTTGTTGCGCTATCCTATCTTTGGCAATGTATCCTCTCCTAGGTGATGTATCCTCTTCACCTTATTGTATCCTCTTCTTGATATTGTATCCTCAACCAATCAGATCTACCACTTGTTCTTCTTAGACAACTTGTTTAACAAGATCTTTTGGTGGGAAAGGAGAAGAAAACTTTGGAGGAGATTTTTCTTAGAAGAAAGTAGCCAAAAAATGAGACACTCTAATACAATTTTCGGCTCACCATGCAAGATAAGAGAGAGAGAGTTAAAAAAAATACAAAAACCCTTTCTTACACCCTCTCAATTTTGGTTAATCTCAAAGTAAAGAAGAAATTTGCATCAAATGCATCACTTCTTTTTTAATCAATCTTAAAGAAGCCAATAATGAGACTCTTCTCATTTGTCTTTAAGATGGCTATATGAAAAGACTATTAACCTAAATATGACATACCAATTTCGGTTTTTGATGATGAAAGAAGGAAGATAGTCCATCAAATGTACCTCTTTCTTCTTTGATCCAATGAATGCTAATAGGTTACATGCTATCATTAAAAGACCACCATTAAACCATTCAATGATAAGGTTATTATTCCATTTAATGATGATAAAGCATGTTAAAAAACAACTTAAATGTAGCAAACTAATGCTAAATGTGTAGCTTCACATTTACCCATTAAAACTGAAATTCCATCTCCATTTATCTTTAATAACTTTGTTTTAATTTAATTAATCTTATTAATCAAGTTAAACCAAAGCCTAGCCCATTTCTAAATGTTCATTTGGGCTTCTAACTAACCATTAATTAGTACAAGCCCAACATTCAATCATGGGCATTAAAACCTCTATTTATATTTCTTACTTAGCTTGATAACCTTCCTTGAAGCCAAATGGGGAATCTTATTGGACTTAGATAATTCATGCTCCAATAAGCCCATAATTAATTTGATCTTATTGGAATTAATTCTAGCTTATTAACTAAATCCCATTCCGCTAAAGACAATTAGTTAAACTCTTGAATTACTAAATATTACGAGAACACATATTTCAATATATCCAATTGTAAACTCTTGTATGAACCATATTATTGCCATCTGCACAATAAAGGGTAAAATTACCATTTTATCCTTATGTTGTTTTTTCCTTTTAGATCTCCCGTTTTACTCTATATGGTGATTAACACATAAAATCTCATCTCGGTGTCAAGACTTGATGGGTACCTAGTCCATAAAACTACTGGCGCCATTTTAATCACCAATCTCCATAAAACATCTAGAAGTGATGATATCATTATAAACTCTTTATTCGAGTGAATGTTCCCTGATACATGTTTCAATTAATAATTCCAACATGTAGACACTAGATTAATACCTTGTAAAAATCCATTCCGTTCATATCAAAAGTTATAATGAAACACATATGAGTTCACCACTCATCAAGATTGTGGTCCATAATAAACGTATTCTTAAGTTGTATGTTTTAAGATTAAAGTAACAGTCCGCTTTATTCTTTATAAACATACTTGATTCCAAATTCATTTAATAGTGCCATTATCGATAGTCAACTACTATTAGATATGAAACTCATCATTCCCTTGAAGTAAACTCTTTTACTTACATGGAGATAAATTGCAACACTACAGTCTAAGCCATAATCAGGCGACCAACTTGATTATTCAACTGTGAATCCATTATTTTAGATTCTCATAATATAAATGTTTCCCATACATCTCTATGTATATGTATATTACATATAAAAGAATCTCAGTACCTTATGATTAGATATATAATGCTCATAAAAACCAAACTCTTTTGTTTTATTAATAATAATAATTTTCATTACAAAAGTAACTGGAAGAAAATTAAGTAAATACCCTTGCTTTCCAAGGCACTGTATTTACATAACTCCAAAATGTACTTGCCCATGGTATTAAATACAAAGGCGATTGACTTTAGTGTAAGTGGGGGGTTGTCAGAGAAGTGCTCTAAAGGCAATCACCTTTAGTACTTATTGTACAAATCCTTTTGATTAATAAAAAGACTTTTTCATTAATTTGATGTTCATGTTCATTATGAATTGATAGTGATCTTAAATCAAATTAATGAGGTCCTTGGTACATTACATAGCATGAAGGAAATCATGATGAGATCATAATAATGAGATTCCTATCATGTGTAATTATGTTAGTATCTAAATTAACCCTAGTCATAGGATTAATACGACCGACCATTATTAGTCTGGACAGACTAGCACATGTTATACTCTTTGATTAGATTAAGCAGTGGATCTTATAAGTGGTAAGCATAAGTTGTTCAGAGTTAACATATAGATGCTTACTAAGAGTAGTAAGTATATTGGATGACCTACCATAAGATAATCATATGGATAATCTATTCTATTGTCAATGATAGTCTCATCATAAAAATGGTACAAATATCCTTAGACTTGAGGTGCTCAAGGATATCTTGGATACTAATCTTGTACTTTGACTCCATTCCTCATTGCCTCTTAGAGGTTGCTTATCGGGTGGTGATGGAGATGATAGAAGGAGATGATACCCACGGCCTCTTATAGAGATCATTACTCGAGAATGCCTGGCTAGAATGGAAATGTCATATAGATAGTCTTTAGTGACATATCCAATTGAGTAATAAGCCTTAGGGACAAGAACTAACATCACTTGGGCTAGATGTGACATAGTCAGTCTAGTGGGAGTTGACACTTTACCAATACTTTGAGCCAAGCGGGGTATAGATGGTGAAAGGATCAATTGTATAGGAACATGGTCTATGGAAGGGTTCATAGTCAAACCACTAACTTTTCAGTCAATTGGAGGTCATGATGTGTTAGTAGATACCACTCATAACTTGCTTGAAGTAAGTGTTAATTCAAATGGCCAACATAATTGGGAATCTAATGGGTCACATGCATTGAAGATGTGAAGAATGAGTAAAATGGTTTTTGATAGGGATACTGTCAGTGTAAGATCAAGGAAAATAATACTACATAAATTGAGAAGATCACACCAGAAGATCAAGGATTGTAATAATTAATCCACCAGATCTATAGCTAAAGAAAATGTTTAGAAATATTTGTATTTATTTTGATTTATTCACTTACCTTGTTTAGACATCAACCTTGTACATATATACACCTGTACATATCAATACAAGGAATCAAATTCATTCAGCTCTATTTCAATTATCATGGTATCAGAGCAAGCACTTTATTTCTAGTATACAGAATAATTGAGTCATTCTATCAAACACACTACAGACTAGAATGATATTCTTGATGGATCTTAACAAGACGAAGAAACTTCTGAAGCCAAGAATCAATAGAGAATGAGGAATGCTCAGATTATTACTTGGATACTTAATTCAATTGAACCAGATATCAAACTCAGTCTTTGGTCTTTCAAAACTGCAGCAACAATGTGGAAACATCTTTAGGGAATTTATTCTCAAGTAGATTAATCAAGGCAATTCCAACTTGAATTCGAAATTACTAACCTCAACCAAGAAGATCGAGACATTCACAGATTTTATATTGAATTATTAAAACTATGGACAAAACAAGATAAGATCTATTCAAATATTGTCTCAGGTGCTACATATTCAGAGATTAAGAAGGAAAGGGGTTGTATAAGAGTAATGCAATTCCTCATGAAACTTCGACTTGAATTTGAAAATGTAAGGACCACTTTAATTAATCGAGGCAACTTGAGTTTGGAAGTTGTTTTTGGAAATCTTGTTCGTAAAGAAACACGAATAAATACACAAGATCAACTATCCATCAAATCTAACTCTGTTGATGCAGTTCTTTTGGCCTCACACGGTAAACAATTATAGTAGAAGAATAGAGATAAAAATAACATTCAATGCAGATACTGTGGTGAACTTGGACCATGTGCAGTCTCATTGCAAAAAGTGCAATATGTACAATTATTGCAAAAAATCTGGACACATCATTCTGGATTGTAGAGTTCTAAAGAATAAACAAGGCCATTCATGTAACATCCCTTTATCCCATGTTAAGGGTTAGGACCCTAGAATACGATACATGAGAGATTAATGAGAAGTTAGAAAGTGCATTTCATGTTCATGCATAATATGACATACACACATATGTGAATATTAATGTTTGCACATTAAAATGATTGTACATGCATTCATTGACATTTTCTAGGTATAATTGATTTATAAATGTGATTTTTGATATGAATTGTGGCTTATATGTATTGAAAATTAAATTGGTGTGTATAGGTATTGATTTTGAAATTTTGGTTGAATTTAGAAAATTCTTGAATTTTTGGGTAAATTTTGGAATAAGAAAAATGTCAAGTGGCAGGACAATTGATAAATGGAAGTAGAATTAAGAGTCAAATGATAGTAAAAATTTTTATAAAGGAAATTTGGATTTAATGACCTATGTCATTAAAATTTGGAGACAATTAGAGTAGAAATTGGAGTTAATTGGACTAGTTAATGAAAGTGTCTAATCCAAACCAATAGACATAGGACATGTGGCAAGTGACATGTGTCACTTGCCAAACCATGTCCTTATCCCACGATGGTCTTAATTAATTGGAAGATCATTAAATGGTCTTGTTCTTTTCTTTCTCTTCTTCTCTTTGTGGCTTTCTTCTCCATCTCTTGTCTCATTTTCTTCATTTCCACGACATTTACCACCTCCATCAAAGTAAGCTTTGCTCTCACCCCTCCTTACTACTATCATTTTTATTGTCTTCTCAATTTCACTAGAAAACCTAATCCTCCCAACCTCCATGATGATGTGTGTGGGTTGTGTGAAAAGATAGGGTTAACTGTGTTTTGAAGAGTTTGCAGATTTTTGAAGATTAATCAAGCAAGTTACGTTTTAATCTTTATGGGTTTTGTTAAAGGGAACTCAAGTGATGAGAAATTTGATGATTGATCATAAGTTTTTAACTATGCATTTTAACATGGGTGTAGTGTATTAATAAAGGTATCATGCTCTAAATTGTAGTGATTTAATGTTATTCATGAATTGTTCGTTAAATAAAGCATTCATGATGATAGAATTAAGAGATGAATGAGTATGAACAAGGAAATTGAAGTATAATGATGTGTGTGTGTGTGGATGAAGAGATAAATAGAGTTATGTCTTACTTTGTGTTAAGATGAATGATAATTCATGAGTTTAAAGCCAAAGAAAAGGCAAGTGTATTGTCTCGAAATGAGAAGAAGTAGGATGATAGTTTGGAGATAAGGTAGAGTTGAAAATGAAGTTGAATGTGTGCTGGAATATGT
>JAOQMS010043607.1:0-11507 GCA_027563885.1 Erythroxylum longipes
ACAGAAGATAAAAGTCAAACACAGAGGATAGACCACAGACGATAGGTGGTCAACACAGAAGATAAAAGTCAACCACAAAGGATAAAACGCAGAGGATAGATTGTGGGCCAAAGATTATAAGAAGGAGTTAAGAAGTTATATGAGTTGAAGAATATCGTCTGTGTTACTGTTCACGCTATCGTCTGTGTTACTGTTCATGGTTATCTTCTACCCTATTTTCGACCCTTCAGAAGATAAAATTGTCCTTCAAAATCTGCATGAAAGTTGTAGCTGTCGAAGTCCTCTTTCAGTTTATCTAAAGAAACCCTAGTTTGGATGCCTATAGGAAAAGTTATACTAATAGCCCCGAAGCAGGTATATGTGTAAAGTTTGGACTCACCAACGCTGATCCTTGAGGTATTTAGGTTGAAAGGGATAAATGGACTAGTCGACTACTGTTCTAAGAGCTGAGCTGAGCCAAAAAAAAGGGGAGTTTTGAGAAGACGCCCCGATAATGATAAGTCTTACGATTTTCTAAAGGTTGCACTCCGGAAACGGGGCCTAACAGTTGTGGTATCAAAGAAAGCAGGAGTTAGACTCCGAAAACGGGGACTAACAGTTGTGGTATCAGGGCAAGCAGGAGTTAGACTCTAAAAATGAGGTCTAACAAATCAGGTTACATTTCAAGTCAAGAATATGATGGGCCTTTGTGAACTTCCAGATGGTACCATCATTGGCCTTAATTTGGACTGAACTAATTCCTTGGGTATTATTACCCATCAAAATAACACTTGAATCAAAAGGATTATAAGTACTAAACTAATCCTTGTAAGGACGCATACGATAGGTACATCCAGAATCTAGAACCACTCAGTTTTATCCCTCTTCTCAGTAGAGGTAGTAAACAAAATGTTACTATCAAAATTTTAATCTGCAATATTAGCTTTAGCAGGTTTTTGTGGTTATTTCTTCTTTTCTTCTCTCTCCTTTTTATTTTTCAATTTATAATTATCATCAATTACGTGCCCAGGTGTCTTGTAGTAATATAAGAAATTATTGGATTTACATCCTCTAGACTTTGATCTGGATTTGTATCTACTGGTACTCCCTGTTTTAAATTTCCTACCTCTAACAAACAAGCCTTCAGCTTTATCACTAGCATACACTTCAAGATTAATTTTTTCTTTGGACAGCAAATCAGATTTGGCATCCTTAAAAGACAATGCATCATTATTGCCATATAGCATAAATTCTTTAAACTGTTCATAGGTAGCGGTAATGAGACAACCAACAACACAGCCTTATTCTCATCATCAATATAACTTATAAATTCTCCAGATTAGTAATAATATAATTAAACTCATTAAGATGAGTTTGGATAGGAATGCCTTTGGCAATACGGAGCGTGTGCAAATGCTCTTTGAGACAGATCTTATTAGTGAGGCTTTTGTTCATATAGAGAGACTCGAGCTTCAACCATAAACTCGCAGCAGTGGTCTCATGGACGGCCTTGCGAAGAACCTCCTTTGAAAGGCAAAGTTGAATAGCTAAAAATGCCTTTTCATCTAATTCCTCCCATAACTCATCAGTTATGGACTCGAACTTTTGCGCCTTTCCATCTAAATCCATTTTGCATCTGTTTTGGAAAAGAACAGCTTTCATCTGAACTTGCCATATATAAAAATTATCTTGCCATCAAACTTCTTGATTTCAAATTTGGTGATGATAGACATCCTAAAAAAATTCCCAATTGATTAGAAGCTCTGATACCACTTGTTCAAGCTTATAATAGTGGAAGCAATCAAGATCAAATCAATCGGAGAATATAGGAAGCAAAATAAATAGATGACACAAGATTTTAAGTGAGAAACTAGAGTGCCTAGAGAAAAACCTACAAGACAAAGAGGAGCAAATTCCACTATGAAAATAATAAAAGAGTACAAATGCCCTAAGTGGTTGATGGGATTGAAGAGCAAAATAATTTCACTCACAAATCCTCTCTCTAAAATTTGACGAGCCTAAAAACTCTCTTGAAACTGCTATGTAGGAAAAGGGATTGATTTATAACAATTGTATCTTAAAATAACCTGGCCCAGCATAACTGACTTTGGTGTGGCCCAAATAATATATACCATAGGCTTGAGATAAAATTGATTAAAAACCACAGAATTTGAGGCATTAACCCAATAGTATGGACATTGGACTAAGGATATCAAATTATGAAGATAGAGAAAAGAAATTTTCTACTTTTTTAAAAGTCTTATGAGAAGTTTGAGATATTTACATGTACGAGGCTTGATACCCTTTATTTGATTAGAGTATATGTCAATTTATGGAAGCTCTTACCTCCATCTATATGAAAGGTGATAAGAGGACTCTTTGTTACCTAAAAGTTGCATTTGATTTAGGACTAATTTATTCCTCTTGTGGAAAATTTAAAATTTTAAGATTTTGTGATAATGATTTTGCGGAAGATATTGATGCTAGAAAGAGTACAACTAGTTTTACATTTTTATAGGTAATTGTGTTATCTCATAAAGTTTAAAGAAACAACTTATTGTTAAATTTTCAATGGGAAGATGAACTCCTTGGTGTAAAGAGTGTGACAGGTGCACCTAATATGTCTTGAGTCTCTTCACTCGATATGAATTAACCAAGTTATGACGTTCATTTATATGAAATATCATTAGTTTACTAGTTTCATTTTCCTTAAAACTATTATTGTCTTTATATAGTTTACAAAAAACAATGTTTGATTGAACTTTCAAGCAGAAATTTTAACTTTGTATCTCTATTTCTCTCAATAATATGTTGTTTTGGTCAATAGATGTCCCAGGAATTGATACTTGGATCTTCTTTTCGTACTGTTTAGTGTTTATGTAGGTGATCTGATATCACTTCATATTCTCCAAGGATTGGGCTCAAATTAATTGTCATTTCCAAGTTTTGATTTCTAATTTTCCACTTTTTGACAGTACAATTCATGCTCATGATCAACCAATTAGGGATAAGGTTGCATATTATTAGATTTCTCCATATTCCATGCATAAGTGGAAATTTTATTAGGTTTTTGTTATTATTGTTGTTGTTGATTATCCTTCTACATTGCTTATATAGGTGACATTATAGATTCATGTTCTGACAGTACACCTTCATTTACCTTTTTCTTGTCCATTTCTACTTTCATTAGTTAATATTATATGTAGCTATCTGAAAATGGAAATATCTACATGTAATGATTTGCCTATAGATTTTCGGATCTGCATTCATAAGAAGAGAAAGGCCATAGTTTCAGGCCATTCTTTGGGATTGGTTTAGCTAAACTTTGTTAGACTCCACTCAGTATCCAATATATCTCCTTTTTCAGATGGTTGAGCTAGGAAAACTTGATATGTAGCAGACAACTAAGTAGCATGAACAAGACTAACAAGTAATCACTTTTCATGACCCTATATTGACGTTGATACGTTTATGATTACACTCCATTTGAGCAACATGTATAAAGACATCTTCATAATCAACTCCATACTTTTACTTGTATCCTTTGACAATAAGCCTTTTTTTTCAATTTTCTACCTCTTTGTTAACATTATTCTTTAACTTGTATACCTATTTGACTCCAATGCCTTTATAACCCTTAGGAAGAGTTGCTAATTCCCAAGTATTGTTCTTTTCAACTGCCTTGATTTCCTCAACCATAGCTAAGGTGAAACTTTCCTTGTTGAATTTGAATCGAGGCAATTGTCAGTTCATTGTTTCCGTGCTTTTGGAGTTTCTGGATTCTATGTTACAATGATCATTTTAGTTTTCAAGGTAGAATTCATTTTTGTTGTTGTCAACTATAGGGTCATTAATTATTTGGAACAGTAGTTTGTTTGAACGGAAAGAACTAACTTGAGATTATTCTCGGGCCTTTGAGGAATAAAACTTTACAGATTAAAGTACTTGTGTAAGGCTCTTTACGGGGATATTCATTTAGTCTCTCAAAAACATCGAAGCAAATGGAAAATGGGTTACGAGAGAAGATAAACCCGATATAGAAGCAAATGGGTTAATGGAGAAGGAAGGTAATTAGGTTGTATGTTTTAAATCTTAATTAAATAATTAGATAATGTCGTTGATGTAGCTCAGTACGTCACATTTTGTAGCGTTGAGTTTTTTTCATAATCAATTAAAAGTTCAAAAATTTTAGTGCCACTTTGGGCTAATATTGAGTTTAAGATTTTTTTATAATTTACCCTTTTACTAATTTATAGATGATATTGAGTTGTCCAAACCAAGCTTATGTGTATAAATTGATTGGAAATTTAATTAGGATTTAATTACTTCAAACATTTTAAAGTTTAACATAATTTATTTAATATATATAATTATTATTTATTTTCTTTTGGTTAGTTTAATTATTTTTCTATTTTTATGTTAACTGAAGATAAACGTAAAATGTATTAAAATTATTAAAAATTAACAAAAATATCATTATTTTGTTATCTTTTTTGATCATTCACTAATAAAGATTGATGTTGATAACTAAAATATTTGATAGAAATAAACAGTAAATTTTAAATTATGAATTAAAGTGAAAAATAAATATAAAGAAATTCAATATACTTAAAACTCTTTATTTGATAAAAAATGAATAAAATTAGTTAATAACCACTTAACGGCGGCTATTAATGCTCAACTATAGTTAATGATTACAACATTTTTTAAAGGGATTTTCATGTTAGTTTTAAGTAATTATTCAGATTTGAGATTTCCGAAGCCAAGAGGGATGTTAGCTTCAATATAAGGATTCAAGTCTCAACATACTTGAGATATTGTTATGGTAAAGGACATCAAGGCCTTAAAAATCCTGTCTTCACCCAAATCGTGGTCTGGAAATCACACGCAGTGGTACCATCTTGTGCATAGTGATCCCGAAAGCTTCTGTATTGTCAATGTCCTGAGGTTTGACACCAGGAGGGAGCCCCCAGTTAAAGCTATGAGTAGTTGAGAAAAGGCAAGCTCCACAGCTGCCGCTACAAACATTAGCCCTGGACAGATTTTTCTGTAAGATATTTTTGCCCCTAAGGGCAATTTTGTCAATTCCTACAAAGTGGATAGTTATTAATTGTAATTTTGGCTTTTTAATAAATTATCGGAATTTGATTCAAATAAAGATAATAAAGTGGCCCAATAAATGATCTAAATCAATAGGTCGAAGTCCAGGTAGAAAATCGATCCATTTTAGTGTGAACCTGGTCTATATCGGCCTTGTGATGGAAGAGCCCGATATGGAAGCTATATAAATAAGTTAAGGTCTCCCGCAGTTGCTCATACTAATCGTAAACATAAGAAATCTCTGACCCGTTAAGAGAGTTTACGTATTGAGAAAACCTCCGTTTATCTTTTTTCTTGCTTTTTATCGCATGAAAGTAGTATACATATGTTTAGCCTTGATAAATGGGTTGAAAACGTGAGTTTGGGAAGTCAAAAAAGGGACCCAAAATTTGCCAAAAATTGCCTTTTTACGGCCAATGTGCGTTCACCGTTGGGCGCGTGTGGCCATGAACAGTAAACAGCTAGTGACGACGTGCAATGCACGTACCGACACGTGGCACGATTTTAGCTGGACTCGTCTCCCACGCTTCCGCACTGGAGCGTGTTCGACATGCGTCATTCGCGTAGACGCACGGCTGATGCAATGCTGATGTCAGAGTATAAACAAGTCTACAGTACCAAAAAAGAACACAAAAATTTCAGATTTTCAGTAAAGGTGCCTCGGAATGTTTGGGGTCAGCTTCCGGGTCTAGAAAATTTATAAAGTGATTTTTTTCATTTTTCTGGATTTATTACATTAGTAATAAATTAAAGTTTAACTCTAGAAAAAGGAATTAAGATATTTTGGATTCGATTTCAAGTGAATTTTTATGCTTCAAACATCATGTGAGGTAGATACTTCAAGTTTTCGTGTCTCAGGTCTCGTATTCAGCGTTCAGGATAGCATGATTGTTAATCAGAAAACGAATTAAGAAATTCTGAAGCCATTTTTTAGTGAATTTTTGTGCAACGAACTTGCCATAAGGGTGATACATGAGGTTCTTGTGTCTCGGGTGGTTGGTTCAGTGTTCAATAACGCATGATAGTCACTCTATTGAGATTTTTCTTTTACAAAAGTCTCAAATGAAGTTTTCAGAGAATATCTTAAGCACGAGTGTATCACAATGAGACTGTGCATTAGGATTTTGCATTTATTGAAATTACATTGTCACATACCATATGACCATAAAGAAGCATCCCTTATGTTAATGGACTTTTTGAGTGCTAATGAGGATACAGTCACCACAGTGGCCTTTCGAGTCAGTATTTTGAATTGTTTTGCTTACATGTTAAAGGATGTCTTTGGTCTCATGTTTGGTTATTCTACCTACTGGTGTTAGCCTTACTTGAGCTTTTAAGATGTGCATAAAGGCATTGGATAGAGGAAAGTCATTGTTTGAATGATCTATTCGCCCACAGGTGGTAGTGTTATGAGAGTTGATGGTTTACACTTTGATTGCCTTTATGTGTGGAGGTCTAGTTACATATATTATGCATTCAACCTAAACGTGTTTCATAATATGTATAACTGGATTTTCAGTAAAGATATTGTTTAATGGCTTTAAGTATCGCTGTTATCCTACATTTGTGCTGATCAAATCAAAGTTACTAAAGAGTCACCTTGTCAATCAACAAAATCAGTGTCACCATTGAAATCCTAACCGGTTTCAATGCAAAGAAGAGAATTGAGGATGTATTGAATGCTATGGAGATAGCTAAGGTTGATATGGCCATACAAATACATAGGCCATCTCCACCTACATGCATGGGCTCAAAATCTCATAAAGTAGCCTATGAAGCGCAGGATCGGTCTAACAGATTATGTTTTATGACCACTAAGAGATCCATACCTAACCATCTACTTAGTGGACTTCCAAACACAAACATAGCGAAGTAATTTCTTAGTAATGTCTTCCAGAGGTACACAGTCTCACCTAGTGTTGAGACAAGTGCCTTGATTAAAGAATTATTCTTCATAAGGTATACAGGGAGAAAAGGGGAGTAACGAGTGCATATCAAGGATGATCCATCTTCACAATAGACTAAAGATGCTACACATTCCTCTTCCTAATGTCTTCATAATTCACCAGACTCTGAACTAGAGTTTAATAATCTATTGATGACATATTATTCATAGGATGAGGAATGGGACTTTAATGCTTTGATTGCCCATTGCGTTGCTGAGGAGGAGAAACTCAAGCTTGTTACTCATACTGCCCTCGATACAACTAAATGGAAGGCAAAGATGAAGCACACTAAGAACAAAAGTAGAAAGACTAAATCTTCTCCACATACTAATGTCAGTTAATCTAGTTCTAGTAAAGGTCTACATGACATAAAGTAACCAACATTATAAGGCCTAGAAGGAAGACTATCAGATAACTCCTTAGATTATCAATTTATGAATCTGATTTGCGATCGTCGCATTAAGTATTTGGTGACTATATAGTAGAGTATCTGATCAATGTGCTTCCACAGTGAAAGGGTTCATATCTAAGATAAGCCTAATAAAGGGAGGGAGGAACTAATGGTTGACAACAATGAAGAAGTGGAAGTAATATCTATAGGAGATGTATATATTGAATCTTCCTGCAAGGTTCTTTTTGGTTTTTACATGGAACATTTTATAAATGATCTTTATATAAATTTTGGACAAAAAAGGTTGACGTTTTGAATTTAATGCTTCTATTATGCAGTTGTGTTTAATGTAAAACATAATGGTACAACTTTCTTATTATATGGTTTGTATAGAATGTGTCTTACCTCGAAATGGATATATGCTTCTTCGTGTCTTACTGAACAAGTCATGAAATGAAGGACCCTAATGAATGAAAAGTTATACATGGTGTGGTATAAAAGTTTAAGCCACATTTCCAGAACTAGGGTTGAGAAATTGATTAAGGAAAGCTTTCTCTCAATTCTAGATTATGATGATCTGGGAACAAGTGTTGACTATTACAGGGGTAAGTTGACTAATAAAGATATTAAGGTTAACTCATGTTTCTGACTTATTGAGTCTGATATATAAACATATCAAAAGACCTTATACAGTTGCATTGTGCAATTCCAAATGTATTATGACAATTGTTGATGATTATTCCCATTACAGTTATGTGTTATTGCTTAAAGACTGAAGGTTGAGAATCAATTGGAAAAATCCATTCAGAATGTCATATTTGACCTTGGAGGAGAATCTCATGGCAAACATAATGTTTCAGGACTTAAAAAGGTCCATTTGTTAGTTATATAGAAATAGTTGGGATAGTGACTTGATTCACTATACCGGGTAGTTTGAGCAAAATGGTGTATTGTTGAAAGACATAATCGCATATTTGTTCACAAACCAAACTATTAATTTTACGTCAAAGATTGCAAGAATACGCGTCGTTACTTGTAGTTAAAAACAGATATCGTCCCACATAGATTGATGTTAGACACCACTCAATTTAGGTTAAGCTTTGTTTTAAGAAAATGATTTCAAAAGATTAAAAACTGAAAATTAAATGAAAATTAATTAAACTAGCAATGAACATCCAATTAAGGCAAAGTGCAGTAATTTGATGGCCAAGGTTTAAAATTAGGAGTTCCTCTATCCCTATTTTGCTTTCCTCTTGTGTTCTTGATCCAATTATACTTGACCCAAAATTTTCTAACGTTCAACTACCCTCTCTCAAGGCGTAATTAGCTGACCCTAATTGAATGGATTAGAATTAGTTATGTTATCACTAGATTACCAACTTTTCCTGATCTTTCAACAAGATTTTAAGCACTCCTATAGGTGATTTTTAACAAACAGCTAAGATCTCTCTGCAACTATTTAGAAAAACCTAAATATTTATTAGATCCATTGGGAGCTAACTCTCGTTACACTACCTAACTCAAATAATCATACTCACCCTTTTGGTCTATTGTATGGTATAAGCATAATAAATATCACAAAACATCTTTCATTGCATAAAAAATAACAAGAGTTCCACAAATAGTTCAAGAACAACTCCTACAAAGTGTTTAGCTACTCGTATTCATGAACAATCCAACAAAGTCCATGTTTTTCATACTAAAAGTTATAAAGAGAAAAGAATAAAAACTGGGTAAAGTTAAGGACTCCTTCTCTCTACTTCAAAAAGCTAGAAAAACTCTTAAGCTTGATGTTGTCGCTACTTTTTCAAGATGGATTTCATGCTTCCCTTTTTGGCTAGCCTCCAAAAGACTAACTTTTTCTATTTTTGGTATGTCTGTTGCTGGATGGAGGCTCTAGGGTTTAAAGCCTTCTTTATATATCAAGGGGAGGACCACTTAAAAGCTCGTGTTTGACATGATTTTGGCAAGTTTTGCCTTTCACTCTCGTGCACAAGCACGACTGTGACAGAGAGGTAATCATCTGTAATTGCATGATCGTGCACAAGCACGGTCGTGACATAGAGGTAGTCATCTTTAGTTGCACGATCGTGTGCAAACACGATCATGCACTATTGTCTGACACCTTTTTGCACTATTCACTTTATTGGCCATAACTTCCTCTCCGGACCTCCGATTGACCTGAAATTTGAACTGCAAGATCCTTACACATTGTCCTTAGATTTCATTATCATCTAAATTCTCTAAGTCTGCCTAGTGGTGCAATTAAATCACCTGTACCACATCCACAGCTGAAAATATGATACTTGCACAATTAATTAATAAGGTGCATCAATCCCTCCCAAAAAATAAGCTCCAAAACTACCTTCAAACACTAGACAATGTAAAGAAACAACTAAACACTTCAAAGATCAAGAAAAGATGCTAAAGATGCTAAAGATGAAATAAACTAGAACTAAAACACACAAAGAAACACTTAAAACACATGAAAAAACACTAGAAACATAACCCAAAAACATACTTATCACCGCACCCTAAAAAACTTGAAGAAGTCAATGCAAAACAAGACTAATCTACCTTATTATCTAAAAGTGTGAAAACTCAATCTCACACATATTAGTGTATAAGGCTGCCCTACTAAGGTAGTATAATCCTTATAAAGAAAATTGTATGCTCATTATGTTCATTGCTATTTAGTAAGATATCCTGACCACTCTAAAGGCTATAGATCTAATTATAGAGAAGGAGGGACCAAAATAGTGGAATCATAAACAACTAAGTTTCTGGCATATGGTATTTATGACAGTGGTGGGCCTTTTGACCCTTAAGATGATAACAAGATGGATACTAAAGTTATTATGTACCTACTACTCATACAGTTAGATCTGGTGGATCTAGATCTTTATACCATGACTGTATAGGAACAAGAACCCATCCCTAACACATAGAGGTTTCTTACAGATAGAGGTTCCTAGGGTACAAGATCTAATGCAGTTATGAAAATCCACCAGAATGAAATGACCTGTTATCCCATCTTACTACATAGTCTATTAGGTGAATAGAATTATGATATTAGACATATTACGAATCAAGTTACTTTTACAGAAGCTGTTTCTATACCCGCAGCTGAATTGTGGTGGGTTGGAATGACTTATGAGATGCAAGCCATGAAGTATAGTAAGGTTTAGGAGCTAGTTGATTTCGTAGCAGAATTGCAAACTCGTCAGTTGTAAATAAAGTTTAAGACCTAAAGGATTTCAGGATAAAGTTTAGCAGTTGATGGACTAGCTCAGTTGCCTGATGGTTCACTACGGGGAAATGTTGACTTTAATGTTACTTTTTCTCTTGTATCCTCAAAGGATACATTTTGAGTGATTAAGGCAATTGTAGCTCATGATAATAAAGAGTTACATCAAATGGTTGTCAAAACCGCTTTCCTGAATAAAGAGCTTTATAAAGTGGTCTATATGGTATAACTCGAAGGATTTTAGGACCTAGATGGAACTGAAATGGTTTGTGCATTATGCAGATCAATATATGATTTACATTAAACCTCCTAAAACTGATACCTTACAGTTGATGAGGTTATGACCTCTTTTGGCTTCATGAAAAATAAGATTAAAAAGATGCTTGTACTATGAGGTGAGAAGGAGCAAAGTTATCTTCCTATTATTGCATAAAGATGATATATTACTCACGTCAAATTACTTGACCATGTTGTACAAGGTTAAGCAACTTCAGTCAAGAACTTTGACATAAAGGACCTTAGCGTAGCATCTTTTATCCTAGGTATATAGATTTATCGGGACAAATCTCAACACTCATCATACCTCTCATAGAATGCATACATTGAGTATATGTTACAAAGGTTTAATATGGTTAACTGTAAACCTGTCGTAACATTTATCTCTAATAGTGAGAGATAATCATTGGCACTGTATCCAAAAAATAAAGTAAAGAGGGAGATTATGAGGAATGTTCCATATGCTAGTATGGTTAGTAGCCTAATGTAAGCTCTGTCGGCCCCATGAACAATTTTTCCATCAACTTAAGCATAAGAGCTTATGGAAAGAATGCATGAGAAGAATTTG